>VWPW01001203.1:223839-234630 GCA_013389825.1 Crypturellus undulatus | reverse complement strand
GGTTTACCGTGGCGACGCTCCGCCCCGCGGCCGGGCCACGAGCGGCGGCGGCGGCGGCCGGGGGCTGCCCGGTGACCCCCGCGCGTCCCGCTGCCGCCGGGCTACGCCATGGCGGAGCCTCCCGAGGAGTCGCCGTCGCCCCCCGAGCGATCGTGGCCTGAGGAGGGCCCCAAGCAGCCGCCTGCGGAGGGCCTAGAGCCCCAGGAGGTCCCCCCTTGGCTTCCGGAGCCGGGAGGGGCTCCCTATGAGTCCCAGGACCCCTACGAAGCGCAAGGCCCGGGAGGCAGTGCCTACCAGCCTCCCCCGCCGGGACAAGTGCCCTATCCGGCGCAGGCCGCAGAGCAGTACATCTACCAGCTCCGGGGCACAGAAGGAGACCCCTATGAGGTGTCAGGAATAGCCGAGGATCAGAGGTACGCGCTGGGGCAAGACTTGTACCCGGCGGAGGAGCCAAGCCACAGCACCTATGAGTCGTATGCACCAGGATTAGACCCTTACCAAAGACACGATCCCAGAAGTGCCTACGAGACATATGCAGTACCAGATCCCTATCAAGTCTATGAGCCCGGGCATGGCCCCTACCAACCACATGAGCCTGGTTACGGTCTCTACGAGACGGGATACAGCCCTGAGGATAAGCAGATACCAGAACCGAACACCCGAATGCTGGCAGTTCAGAATGCAAAAGCCTATTTGCAGAAGAGCAGCACGGCATCCGGCCTGAACCTGTGAGTCTGAAAAGGGGACAAGGTTGAAAGTGGTAGAAAGGATGAGGGGAAAGAAAAATAGTGTAGTTAAAAGGGCAAATGGTTACGTTAAGAAATGGAGGGATACTAGGGGATGTAGGAAGAGAAAATACGTTATAATTGCAGTGATTCATCTTTATGTGGATAGCTGTGTGTGCCCAGCATCTTCCAGAATAAAAATTCCCAAGGGAGTTTAGAGTGTTCAAAATTTGATTAACAGCACATTTATATTTGGCTTCAACTCCTGAGTCAGGTGTGGAATAAAACAAAAATGGAAGATAGGCCCGCTCCTAAATACATTACAATCAGGCTCGTTTCAAATTTAGTTTACCATAATGCTGCTTGATCTCTTTATATCTAATTATTCCTGTGATTTCTGCAAAGCTCTAGGTGACCAGCTTCTACTTTTGAAGTTAAAATTATATTCCTCTAAGACTTTGATATAGTAGGCCAGTAATATTTATATTTATATGACAGATATGATCATCTTGCTAACATGCTAACAAAGATCCTGGATGAACAGCCCAGAAACGTAGTAGACATTATTGAGAATATCAGCAAAGATGTGAAGTGGTCCCAGTTTCAGAAAAAAATGGATACTCTCCGTGATGAGCATGAGATTCTTCCGACATTTGAAGTTGCAGAAAAGCGTAAAGCTTTGTTCCTTAAGGCACATGGAGAAGGAGACGAAGAACTGGAAGACGACATAGTGAGTTATTATCAAAGAAAAATAGATATCGATTCTACCAGGAAGATGGATAGTGGGAAAGGAAGGAAGGAAGGGACCAAATTGTGGTCTCTGTAGTAGCTACATGTTTATGGGCATCGTGGCCTCTTACCTACATGATAGTCCCTAGCACTGAAGTTCTTTGTAGAGAGTGATCACTTATAATAATTCAGACTTTCCTAATTTTGCAGTAATTAAAAGTGAATTGGAAATTTGATATTCGTATTCTAAAAGCTGCAATTCATCTGTAGTCTCGCCTTTATCCTTAAAATGGCACTTTTAATTTAGTAAATTATATTAGAAGATGTAGTGAATTAATGCCTGTAAAAACTCTGTGAGAAGAATGGTAGTACAGGAAAGTGAAATATGACTTTCAGTGGATAATATGTTTAATCTTTCAAAGATACAATTTGCTGTTCTTCACCTCTGACTTTGGATTTGCTTTTCTAGGCAGACACTCCTCTACCCAATGTGATGGAAACAGCCTTTTATTTTGAACAGGCTGGAATTGGCTTGAGCAAAGATGAAACCTATCACATATTCCTTGCCCTTAAACAACTAATTAGTGTTCAGCCAATCCAGACCTGTCGCTTTTGGGGCAAGATTTTAGGCCTGGAGATGAACTATATTATAGCTGAAGTACAATACCATGACAGGGCAGAGGACGAGGAAGCAGAAGAGGAAGAAGGTAATGAGGAAGGAGGGAAAGGAACGGATGAGGAAAAAGAAGGAGATGAAGATGAAGAGAAAGAAGAGGATGATGAACCACCACAATCCACCTATAAGCCCCCACCTGTCATCCCAAAAGAAGACACCGGCACTGGGACTAATAAATACATCTACTTTGTTTGTAACGAGCCAGGCAAACCCTGGGTGAAATTGCCTCCGGTGACTCCAGCACAGATTGTCTGTGCCAGGAAGATCAAGAAGTTCTTCACTGGCAGGCTGGATGCTCCTGTTGTGAGCTTTCCTCCTTTCCCTGGAAATGAGGCCAATTACCTGCGTGCACAGATAGCTCGGATCTCAGCAGGAACCCAGATCTGTCCCATTGGATTTTACCAGTTTGGAGAGGAAGAAGGAGATGAAGAGGAAGAGGGGATAGGAGGAAGAGATACATATGAAGAAAACCCTGATTTTCAGCCTCTTTCTGTGGTAGAGATGGTGGATTCTCTCTCCATGTGGGTACACCATACGCAGCATATTCTAAAGCAGGTATATTTTTGCATAGCTCACATTGATCTCAGAGAGTGTTTACACTGAGTACCAGTAGTGCTTCAGAATGTAAGTTAAACTCCTCACCTGCACAGATTTGAGCTGCTCACCAGAAATACTATTGGGTAAAAATATTTTATTACAGAAACCTGTCACATTTGCTATGTTATACATAAATATATTAAATATATTCATGTATTATGTTGAACATATAAAATATACCTTTTTATATACAAATATATGTATTCTTAGAAACTTCTTGTTTCTCTATGGTTTTAAGATAGATAGCAATTATTTCTGGTTATTTTCTATACTAGGTTTTCTTTTGTGAAGTCCTTACTTGACAAAAATATTTTTAATTCTGTTTTTTTGGTTAGGGTGCTAAAATGCAGATATCTTAGGATTGTATGTTAAATGAAAACTGTTTTGTTGCTTTCCTGTGGTTTATTTTTTGTTGCTACCATGAAACTTGCAAATGAAAAAGATTCTAAATAAAACATAGTGAATAAAAATATATGTTACATATATCTATTATGCTTCCATATCAAATATAGGGTCGCTGTGTTTGGCTTAATCCTCTCCAAAAATCAGAGGAAGAAGAAGAAGGTGAAGAGGAGGAAAAGCCAGAGGAGCCAGAAGAAATACAACAAGAAATAGGACCTCCTCTTCTCACTCCTATCTCTGAAGATGAAGGTACCTTTCAGGGAACACTACATTTTTGATAGCCACTGGAAGTGTTGGCATTTGTCTGGTAAACCGTTGAAGTTATAGGCCTCGGATGCTTCATGAAATGGAATGTTTGGTGTTGTAGGGAGAGCACATTCTTTCACAAAATAGATCAAAAGTGAAATGGCTAATAGTGTTGACATTAAATCAGAAATTGTTAAGTCTACTAGTGAACAATCTCTTTGAGAATAAATGAAGAAAATTTCAGAATTATCAGGCTACTGAAAGTTCAGGACAGCTCACTACATGAGTTACATGCAGCTATTTTTCCATCATCTTTTTTTAGACAAAAAACTTCTGTGTACTTGTGTAAATAAATAAATATGTACATATATGCATCTATATATATATTTTTAAAAGTATTTAGATCCTGTAGCGTATTACCACAGCAAATCACAGGACTGCAGGAACCTGAATATTAGATTACATCAATATTCATTTTCTACTCTCTGTTCTTAGATTAGGGTGAAACATTTATATGATTTGTGCATAAGAGAGAAACAGTCCTTGACAAACAAAAAACAGCAGTGAGTACTACTGAATTTCACGAGCATGACCTTTTTTTCACATGGCTGTATAGCATCCCTATGATACCTACCCACACAGCCAAATCACCTATTAGAATTCAATACCTACATTTATTGTTTCTAAGTTTTGACATTTCTAACACGCATCTTAATATAACCATTGCTTGAATTCTGGAAAAAATATTGTAGTTAAATATTTTGTAGCTGCTCCTAAGTCACATAGAGTGTTTTGGTTTAACTGCAGGAATTCACGATATCCCTGCTTGGACAGCTCAGTTTTCTACAAACCTAGTGCCTCAATATGCTATTGCAGTCATTCAGTCTAATCGATGGCCTGGAGCATATACCTTTGCATCTGGCAGGTAAGCAGCCAGTTTACACGGTTACACAGACTATATGTGCTAAATACAAATACCTGTGTAATGAAATCAAAGTTTAATTGTTGTTAATTCACTGACTGAAAGCTAACTATGCCTGGGAGTGATAGAGAAGGCCATTTATGTGTGCACAGCAATAGTGAATACATGTTTAAGACAAAAAATAAAGAACCATTTGAAATATTTGATAGAATATAAATTCCAGCCAGTTCAGTCAGTATTTGGCCACCATCTCCAATGTAAAATCTGCATTCCTGGGTCTGTGATGCTTTTACAAAAGTAGTTACGTGGTGTGGTTCTAATTTACATATGGTACAGTCACTATGTCCTTTTAAATGGCCCCTGGATTTTGTAACAGAAATGGCTCCAGGTTAGTAATGTTAGTAAAGTTGCAGCCAAAATTCTATATAATGCCAGAATTTAGCATTCGTATATGTGGTATTTAGAGATTTTAAGTAGAAGATATATCCATCAATGCTGACTTAAAGATGCCCTCTTTTAAATAGATCAGTTATAGGTAACCTGAACCATGAAGGCTCTTAGCAGACTGAGGAAGCCTGAGAATACTTCCACTGGCGTTTTCCCTGGGGAGATTGTGCGATCTTTGTGCTTTTCCTTCTCAGGAGATTTGACAATATCTACCTAGGCTGGGGTCACAAATACAGTCCAGAAAACCACACGCCCTCGCTGCCTCCGCCAGTGCAAACCGAGTATCCTAGCGGGCCGGAGATCACCGAGACAAACGACCCCAGCGTGGAGGAGGAACGAGCTCTCCAGGCTGCGCAGGAAGAAGCCTTAGCTGCAGCCGAGGAAGAGGAAGAGGAGGAGGAAGAGGATGAGGATGATGAGGAAGAGGATGATTGAAGTCCAAGAAGAAACTTTTAATTTTGGGTGTTTGAACGTTAATAGTATTTTAAGAAGTTAGTCATAAAGTTGAGTGGCAGCTTCTGCAGGCTTCTCTTTGCAGGCTGCCTCCCTGTGCACCTGTGCTGATAGGAAGAGAACATACTAAAGTAGCTTTATTTTTAGAGCACCGCACAAATATATCCTGTTACGTTTCTGAGAGCAGCATCCTCGTCTTTGCATTGAGCACGTTCGTGCGCCCGTGTCGCGGTTCTCCCGCCCGCCACGGCGCCGCGCCGTGGCCGCTCCCGCCCGCCGCTCCAGCTGGACGCTACCACGGCCGCGAAGCCGGGGGGGGGGCGCCGGGGCGAGGTCCCGCTAACCGATGGCAGGCTTCCCCTCCTCTCCCCCCGCCGGCTCTTGGCGAGTGGTACGCTCCGCAGCGGCGTCTACTCCGCCTTGACCAATAGGAGGCGGCTTCGGGAGAGGTTCAAATCGTGGTGGCGGTTGGGCGGCCGTGCTGCCCGGCGGCCTGAGGCGAGCGGCGGCGGCGGCGGCGCGCGCCCAACGGCTATGGCGGACGAGGGAGCGGTAACGGTCTGCGTGCGCGTGCGGCCGCTGATCGCTAGGTGAGGCCTCCGCCCGAGCAGGTCGTGAGGAGGGGGGCTGTCCGGGGCCCGCTGCTGGTAGCCTCTTTGGGTTACATGTGGGGCTTGGCTGGTAGTTTTTGGTGGCTATTTACTCTTTCATCTTAGGCTGGGGAATGATGAGTATTACCTCAGTGTTTGGTCAGTTATGTGCTTTATTTTTCTATTTACTTATCGGTAGTTGAAGGAGAGGGTTGATCTCAAATATAATGTGCCCCGCCCCAACTTTAGATTTCCCTGCCTGGGGAAAGGGCTAAAGAAGTGGGTATTGCCTTGCCCTGGTCTCTATTAATATATGCTCGTACACTGAGTATTATCCTTGGTTAATATGAGGCAAAGTCTTTTCTTGGAGGAAAGAAAACATAAACTAGAAAATAAATTGTGTAATTTTAGTAGTTGTTGCCTTATAGTATTAAGAGAACAACTTTTTCCTCCTTTTAGGGAAAATGCCCTGAAGGATAACCTGTCACTCTACTGGAAAAGTGAAAACAATACCATTACAGAAGTGAATGGTACAAAGGTCTTCAATTATGGTAAGAATGTAGGGGGGATTTATTTTTTTATTTTATTTTAAACAATTCGTTTAACATTTAGAGTATTTCTCTATTTAGAGTATTTAACATTTAGAGTATTTCTATGCTTTTTGCTCATTCTCCTCAGCTTCATAGCTTTTAAGGAGCACCACTAGACGCCATGCCTGACGCCCCCTGCTCTGCCCACCCCTGCTCCTCCCGCTCCCCCCCCCCCAAAAAAAAAAAAAAAAAAAAGTCAAATAAACACAGGTCTTAAGATAGGGATTTAACAAGTAGCCTGTATTTTATGGCTTACAATCCTAAAAGGTAAATTAGACATAATAATTTTTAGGGCTACAAGGAATGACCATTTAATTGTTTAGATAATATTCTTAGGGTTTTGACTAGTCTGTTGTTTGTTATATCTCTTCTGTTTTGAGTTTTAATTTCCCCCCCTTTTAAGTACTGCTTTGTAGTATCACAAAACACATCACATTTTATGTTTGAATAATTCTGCAGAAGATTTGATTTCAAATCCAAAATAATAGAAAGAAAAAAAAAAAAGGCACAAAAACTAAGTAAGATGACAGCTTATTTTTGATTGTCCACTCACTTGTGTGCTTCACTTTTTCTTGAGATCGTGTCTTTCATTCAAGTGACAACACTCAACAACTGTATGAAGGTGTAGCTGTTTCAATTGTACAATCAGCAGTACGGGGATACAATGGTAAGTTTTAAAAAAATGTTTTAAGCATTGTTTTTAAATCCTTATATATATCACAAATCATCAGTAACATTTAATCATCTTTCCAGGTACAATTTTTGCCTATGGGCAGACTGCTTCAGGGAAGACATATACAATGATGGGAAATGATAATTCTGTGGGCATTATCCCTAAGGCAATTCAGCACATTTTCAAAATTATTTGTGAGGTGAGTAATGCTATTGCCTTGAAATGACTGAAAGTTGTCATCAGACTTTGTAAATATCAGAGGAAAATCTAAGGTTCCTTCATAAACTCCTTGCTACAAAAGTGTGTCAGAACATGCTGCCATGCTACAGCTGCTTTGCTAGTCTTCTGGTGATGCTAGTCTTCCATGTAATGAATTATGATAACGAGACTCTAATAGTCTTTAATTGGATGAATATATAACAGAGCTTTCTGTTCAAAAACTTTTTTTTTCCCAAAAATACTGAGCTTTGATTACTAGTGGAAATAGATGCTCACTCTTTATATGTGGTAAGTCAAGTAATAGGAAGTCTGTGTCCTGTATTGTTATTTAAAACTCATACTTAAAGAAATTGAACATTTCAAAGCCATTTTTCAAATTGGGAAAAATATGAAACTAAACTTATTTCATTCTTTCAAAAGAATCAGTGTGGTTGTTCACTGCTAATGATTCCTACAGTGTGCTGATTTATGTATAATGTGGGCTCCAATTGCATTGGAATAGAGTCCCTGGAGCTCTGCCATCTGAGTACATAACACTGTAACTCTATTTGCTGGAAAATGGAATAGTAGCCTGTGATATGAGGATATCAGAGGATATTAGAGCTCAGAGGGTGGTGATCAGCGGTGCAGAGTCTAGTTGGAGGCCTGTGTTGAGCGGAGTCCCCCAGGGGTCAGTCCTCGGTCCAGTCCTGTTCAATTTACTCATCAACGACCTGGATGAAGGCACAGAGCCCTCCGTCAGCAAGTTTGCAGATGATACAAAGCTGGGAGGAGTAGCGGATACTCCAGAGGGCTGCGCTGCCATCCAGAGGGACCTGGACAGACTAGACAACTGGGCGGTCAAAAACCTCATGGAATTCAACAGGGCCAAGTGCACGGTCCTGCACCTGGGGAGAAATAACCCCAGACACCAGTACAGGCTGGGGACCGACCTGCTGGAGAGCAGCTCTGCTGAGAAGGACCTGGGCGTCATGGTGGACGACAGGTTGACCATAAGGCAGCAGGGTGCCCTCGTGGCCAAGAAGGCCAATGGCATCCTGGGGTGCATTAAGAGGAGCATCTCCAGCAGGTCGAGGGAGGTGATCCTGCCCCTCTACTCAGCCCTGGTGAGGCCACATCTGGAGCACTGTGTCCAGTTCTGGGCCCCCCAGTACAAGAGGGATGTGGAGCTGCTGGATAGAGTCCAGCGCAGGGCGACTAGGATGATCAGGGGCCTGGAACATCTGCCCTGTGAGGAGAGGCTGAGGGTGCTGGGCTTGTTCAGCCTGGAGAAGAGAAGGCTGAGAGGGGATCTGATCTGTGTCTATAAGTGCCTCAAGGGAGGCAGTGAGGAGGATGGGGCTGGCCTCTTTTCGGTGGTGGTCACTGACAGAACCAGAGGAAATGGCCACAAACTGAGGCATAAAAAGTTCCATGGGAACTTAAGGAAGAACTTCTTGCCAGTGAGGGTGACAGAGCCCTGGCACAGGCTGCCCAGAGAGGTTGTGGAGTCTCCTTCTCTGGCGATCTTCAAGACCTGCTTGGATGCAGTCCTGTGCCATGTGCTCTAGGTGGCCCTGCGTGTGCAGGGGGGTTGGACTAGATGACCTCTAGAGGTCCCTTCCAACCTTAGGCATTCTATGATCAGGGAGGGTAGGTAAAGAACACAAAGTGCTGCTGTGTTTTATTGATATTCTGAGCCTAGCAGAAATGGCCCTCAAATGTGCAGCCATGTTGATCCATCATAGAAAAAGATAAAATACCTTCAGTTTATCCATATTTTGTGCTGGTTTATTATGTTTGCGCAGAAAACAGCTATACAAGAGATCTAATAGAATGTAATTACCAGATTTATACAATGTGTGTCGTTTGTGTTCTTCAAAACGTGGTCTGCAGAGCACTTGTTTTTACCTTCACGATATCAAGTTAACAGTATTAGTTATGTGAAATACCTCATTGCTCATTTTGGGTGCAGAGAGTCTTAGGGTTTTTAAGAGCAACAGAAGCCAAGAAAGCTTTCTGTGGTACTATAGTTTTTGTGAAAAACAGCAGCAGAATAAATCCAACCAAGCAAAAAAGAAGTTTAGCTACCCAAAGGTACCTAGAAGGCTAGGTATCCTAATCAGCAGGATTAGGACATAAAACTAAACATCTACTAAAAGTGATATACCACTAACAGATCAAGAAGAGGAGGAAAAAAATGGAAGGAAAAGATGTTCTAGTGAAAATATCTTAATTCTTGGTAGATGCTAAAATACAAAGATGATTGTGGAAAATCTGCAGTATCCATGCACGTAACTTCTTAAAACACTACTTAGAATAAAAAGAAAAAAGTTTGGCTTTAGTCTGATCTGTGAACTTCTTGTTATTGGTTCTCTTTGTATTTACCTTTAGATTCCAGACAGGGAATTTTTGCTGAGAGTTTCTTATATGGAAATCTACAATGAAAACATTACAGATCTGCTTTGTGATATCAGGAAGAAAAAACCTCTAGTAGTTCGTGAGGATGTTAATGTAAGTGACATAAGCTATGCTGAGGTAGGCTTTATTGTATCAGCTGGGGTAAAAAATGTCTTGAGGCATCTAGTCTAAAGCTCTTCCTTGTAAAATTTATATAATTGTTATCTTTAAAAGTCTGAAGGATACTTAAAATAGTAGGACATAAACAATAAAGATGGGCTCGGTTTTACTGGTTCATCTTTGTGTGGAGACTTTTGCTCTTAAAATATATCAGCACAGTTTTGTAGCTAATACATTTTTTTTTTTTTTTTTCCAACAACCTATATCATAAACATTTCTGGAACTTGAGGAAGGAGGGTGAATATTTTTTTGATTATGACCTTAGAAATATATTTCTCTGTAAATGTTACTGATTTCTTCAGAAAAGGTCCAGAAAGATAGTTCCCTTCCCAATTTTATAATTAAGAAACTGGGAAACATTCTAGACCTTCAAGTTACAGTCCTGATATACATGTAGACTTCCCTGGTCCTCTTTTTGGAGGAAAATATGTGTGTGGGAGGGGTGAGAAATGCCAGTAGTTGCTTCCCTGTAAGAAGGAAGTAAGCTGAAATAAATGTCTGCAATAGAGTTCAGTAAAATAAAAATGACTTTGTTTTCCTCTCTCTTTAAGAGGAATACATATGTAGAAGATCTCACTGAAGAGGTGGTAGTTTCCCCAGAACAAGTTATGGAATGGATCAGAAAAGGAGAAAGTAAGCTATTTGGACATATAAGCCAATTCTTTTTTAAAAAAATATTGCATCAATCATCTTTAAAATCGTGGATGTCGCTATGAGATTACATACAGAAATCATTCCACTTCCAATGGTTTTAAACTGCTTTTTTTCCTATTACTTCCAATTTATCAGAGTGTAGATTAGAAATAACCTAATACTGCTTTTTGGCAGAGAACCGACACTATGGAGAAACAAAAATGAATGAACACAGCAGCCGTTCTCACACTATCTTCAGAATGGTAAACACGTTTGTTTTTTTTTTTTTTTTTTTTTTTTTTTTTTTTTTTTTTTTTTTTTTTTTTTTTT
>VWPW01001203.1:159060-223826 GCA_013389825.1 Crypturellus undulatus | reverse complement strand
TTTTTTTTTTTTTTTTTTTTTTTTTTGTGTCTGTCAAAAACTTCATGGTACTCTCTTTTAGATCATAGAGAGCAGGGAAAGAAGTGACCCTGCAAATGCAAGCTGTGATGGAGCAGTAATGGTATCTCATTTGGTAAGCTATACTTAAAAGTTATTGGATATGCACTTAAGTAGAGAATTTACTACTTGAGCTTGTTTGAAAGAATAATGCCACTTTATAACTATGTTGTAAAGATGAGATACTACTGGGCTACAAGTCATGTTTTTGATCATCTGTAGGAGACATTTGTAGGGTGTGGTTTAGAGGATGTTCTCTCTCTGAAGAAAATTCTGATGTGGCTGTCATTGCTATTCCTACACAATCCGTGCTGGACTAAGGAGTGTTATACTCTGCTGGAGGGGAAAAAAAGGGGCTATTGTCAGCCTCTGATATTACAGCCTCTCTTGTGTTTTTATTAAACACAGCTTCTCTTATGACTGTTCCTGGCCCACTAACAAGACGAGTGAACTAACTTTCTAAAGTAGATAACTTCTCTGAACTGTTCCTAAATTAAGCTGTTAGTGATGCTATTAACTGTTAGTGTTACTACCAAAACATTCTTAACCTCAACCACAACAGCCAAAGTTTTATTTTCCAAAAGGAATCCCAACTATCTCCTTAGTAGTTTACTAGTAGATTATTTATCCTAGGCTCTGGGGGAGAGGGGGATGGGGAAATATATCACTTATCTCCAGGGGAGCATATCCTTCATGCTCAGAAAAGAATCCAGCTCAACTGGAGGAGTTAATATGAAAGCATTGAAACTTGCTAAAGTCTACATAAGCACTCATCCTGGTATGTATCAGGAATAGCATTAAGTCAATCACATGCACTAGTGAAGAGAACTCCTTTTTTTCTAGCTTTGTATGAAAAAAAAAACAAGATCTGAATGTAAACTGCTCATGTAATAGGTGAGCAAAGGAAGGAGACATACAGCTAGTAAGTTTAAACTTAAAAATTGTTTCTTGATATGCAAGTGTTGCCTTTTTTTATTGAGGCTAAATGTATTGCACTGCAAGTTTAAAATGCTATTTGGGATAGTTTTAATGGAGTTCTACAGTCTTAGGCACCTTGAAAATATTTCCTGATGTGTTGCATAGGTATAGATTACTTCCAGAAATGACATAGCTCTTGGCTGACTTTTATTCACATTATAATTCAAGTGTTCTGGAACTTTTGAAATCCTTTGCAGACAATTTAGCATTAAGAGAACTGAAAATTAAATTGCCTTAAAACTAATCAGCAAAAATATTTAATCAATTTGCAGAATTTGGTAGATCTGGCAGGGAGTGAAAGAGCTAGTCAAACAGGATCTGAAGGTGAGTGAATGTCTCATGTTAAATGAATCTTTGCTATGGAATACTTCTGTAAGTTATGTCATGTATGATTATGTTATGCAGGAAAAGATTTTATGTGCTGTTGTGTTATGTATTGATATAATGTAGAATCTAAAATAAACTTATATGGAATCTCCTCTAAACTATTAAAATCTTGCAAAAAAAAAATAGTGGAAACTACTAGGTAGTTAAATGACTTTCTAGAGTAGTAGGTCTAATAAGTCATGTAATGGACTAAATAAATGGTATCAGCTATAGTAAAGAAATCATTAGAGACATGTGCCTATCTATCTTATCTCTATATATGTATAAATGCCTCTAGGAATAATGCAGTATGAATATGTATCTGTTTGAAAAATGTCTTTGCTGTGCTCAAGGAAAAAAAGTGTGTGTTGTATGCAGGTCTCCGACTGAAAGAAGGCTGCAATATAAACCGAAGCTTGTTCATTCTGGGTCAAGTAATCAAGAAACTTTGTGATGACCCTTCCGGGTAAGCACTTGTATCTGCATTCCTGTTGTCAGATGAGTAAATAATGAAGAAAGAAATTAAAATATTTTACCCTTTTTTGAAAATAAAAACTACTTTAATTGACCTTTGTTATGTCAGTTTTCTATTTTTAAGAACTAAATTTACCATATTTTGGCTATTAGAGCATGAATCCTTTTTTCATTGTTTCCTTTCCCCACTTTCCCTTCAGTTTCATAAATTACAGAGACAGCAAGCTGACTCGAATTCTGCAGAACTCCCTGGGAGGAAATGCTAAGACAGTTATTATTTGTACAATTACTCCTGTTTCTTTTGATGAAACACTCAGCACTCTTCAGGTAAATCTTCTCATCTGTTCCAAGAACTTCTGTGTTCTAAAGTCTGTAAAATGGGCATGGCATTTTTGTTCTGCAACCATTTGAATGTTCTAAAGGTTCTTTGTGGACCTGGGCTCTCAATTTTTATTTTTATTTTTATTTTTTTAATACTGTCTCTTCCCAGACCACTACACAATGCTTTAGTTAGAGCCCAGTATAAGTTAGAGTAACTTCTTTTCTCACTTTGTGCTGAGTAAATATAACTTTTTTTTTTTTTTTTTTCTTTCTCTCTTCTCACTTGTCTTTCCTAAACACAGTTAAGACTAAGAGTCTTTACAATTTGTTTGCTCATTCAGGAAAGGAATTTAATGAAACTATTCCTTAACTCCTTTCTTCTTATAGGGTTGTCTTAATCTGGTATTTTTTGTTAAAATATGATTCTATATACTTTTGCTTAGGCTTCACTTTGTGTTGATGTGAAGCCCCAAAAGCTTTTCCTCCTGAATCCAACATATATGAAAATATATCATTAAATATTGTTTTTCCATCTAAATATTTATCTTAATCTAAAACTGTCCTTTTATTTTCACTGGAGTATGAGAGAGAATAAACGATGTATTCTTTTTTTTTTAACTTTACCTCACAATATGATCATTTTTCCAGTTTGCCAATACAGCCAAGAGAATGAAAAACACTCCCAAAGTCAATGAAGTACTTGATGATGATGCTCTCTTGAAGAGATATCGCAAAGAAATTCTGGATTTGAAAAAGCAGCTAGAGGAAGTATGTCAAAATATATGGAACCTTTTTATTTATCATAGCTATGTGGAACTACTTTCTTTAAAACTAGAGAAGCAAGGAGACTGTGTTTGACTGGTTTGTGTTGGAAAGTGACTTGTCACGAGTCTCAAAAGTTGAAAGCTGAGACTAAGTTTAGAACAATAATCTGGACAAACAATGTATCTATATGAAAGCTAATGCTGAATGGGAGATACTGAAGTAAATGATTTCTTTATGTGGGTGAAGGAACTTGGCTAAGAAATAAAGCTGTGTCTCATGACAGTTAAAATATCTGCCTTTAACTTGTAGCACTATTAAAATGATGTTCAGTAACTTAGATTGTATTCAAAGATTTCAACTCAATTCATGGTTTTTCCCCTAGATGATGTCTACTGTAAGTCTTAGTTGTGGTAAGTTGCAGTTGTGAAAGATCAGTGCCAAAAGTTATGTCAAGTATAAGTAGAAGATAAGCTTAGAAAATAGACAATAAGAAGTCCCACTCCTCCATTTCTAGCAGTGGGGTGTCTAATCTCTTTATCCGAAAATATATGGTGTTAAGGAACAATCATTTTGCAAATCTTTTAAAGAATATATTTTGTAAAAGATAAAGACAAAAGATAAAGCCTGAGAAAATACACAATTCTGGACATACTGTTCTGAAGGCTTAAATTTATGCAGCATTTGAATAAAAAAAATTTGAAGTAATGAGGATAAACTTTCTTAACAAGAAGCTAATTAAAAGTTAAGTCTTAATTAGAGGACAATTCAATTCTTTTTTTAAACCTGAGTATGATCCTGTGTTTGCCATCGTCTGAGACAGTATAGATGGTCAGAAAAGTACCTGTTATATCGATTATAATAAGGAAGGTTCGAATTTCCCAGGCAAGCTCCGAATGTTTTTTGTTTATTACATGTGAAATTCTTGCAAGTTGGTGATATAGTAAGTCTGCAAGTAAACTGGTAGAAGAAATGTCAGTTCTTTGTTAGGGTGAAGTTTAGAGAAAGTTATTCCAGACTAAAGCACATACGTGTATATATGTGTGCATGTATATATACTTACATATATGTGTATGTGTGTGTAGTTTTAAAAGTTCATGTTGATCTTCAGGGGTAGTGTGTACTCCTAAAATTGCTAGTTTGACGTGCCTTTCTGTCACAGGTTTCTTCAAAAACTCAAATCCATGCAATGGAAAAAGATCAGTTAGCACAACTCTTGGAAGAAAAAAATTCTCTTCAAAAAGTACAAGAGGACAGGATACGAAACTTAACTGAAATGCTAGTGACTTCTGCCTCATTTTCTTCAAATCAGAATGCTAAAGTAAGGGCACGTGTTCTCTGTCTTGTGTTAACTCTGAAGAATACTCCAAAATACTTAGCAAAAGTTGACCTCAAATGCATAGGGTTGCATGTATATGTATTGATAATGGAGAATAAGTTTGAGGTAATGAATATTTATTATTGTCTGGATAACTTTCATAAATTTTTCCTTTCTAAAACTCATTTTGAATATCCTCTCAGTAGGAGTGAGCCCATTCACTGCAAAGCATCAATGAACTATAAGGACTTTTGTTTTTTAAGCTGTTATGTTTTAGTTTTCCTCTGAAGAGGAGATAGATAAAAAAGCACTGGCATAGTTGATGCTATGCCAATATCAGCAGTGAATGTGCTGCAACATCTGTTACCTATTTAGTTTTGATGTGTGTGGGTGTTTTTTTTTTTTTTTTTTTTTAAAAAAAAAAAACATACATTCTTGTAAATGATAACTTCTTTAATAAGGCCAAAAGAAGAAGAAGAGTTACCTGGGCTCCTGGTAAAACAAGCCAGGAGAATGTGAGCTATTTTGAAGATTTGGAAAAGCTAAAACCAACTGAAAAAAAAATGAAAATGTCTCTGTCAACCTTACCGGACATGGAGGATTGTAAGTATCCTCAGAATAAGTAATGAGGTAACTCTGTGAAATATTTCTCAAAATGTAGACTTCAAAATTGGTCATAATTTCCTTATAAGAAAATCTAAATCAAAAAGTGAATAAATTTACCAGTATATGAAAACCATATACACTTAGCTACATGTAGTAAACTACATATAGAACACAGTTGAAGTTCAGTAGTGACACTATACTCCGTATAGCCAATCTTGAAAGTATTACCTCTAGCTCCTAGAGAAATTGGATTTGTCTGCTAACAAAGAATTCTTCTATAAGGCAGGTTAGTGAGGTGGTACTTAGTACAATAATACTAATAGTTGTTTTCCTAAAAATAAGGTTCATTTTAATTTAAAAAATGGAAACATGAGTTAGCCCAAGTCAAGTAATCTGTAACATGTTCCTACTGGATAACTTTGTAAGCTTTTTTTTTAATAATTTTTGATAGAAAATAAAATCTAGTTAAAAGTGTGAAAAAGACAAGTTAACCAAATGTTCCTGTACTTATTTTTGAGGGAATTTCTGTTTTTAACTAATTAATAGCTCATTATTTAAGACATACAAGAAAAAGGAGGTAAAAGGGCAGCAAAAATCTATAAGCTTTTATCCTGCTGCTGTTTCCTTAAACTCCACGTTTGCAAGAATATATCAAGATACTGAGGGGAATTACCATAAAGATAACGGCTGGACTTTGATTTTGCTCTTCAGAAGAGAGGATCATTTGAGACTCAGGTCTTCATTGGTTTGTTCCAGCTGTGTTATTGAGAGCTCATGTTCAATGTGAGGAAACGATCTTTAAAATGTAGGGATTTTTTTTTAAGTCTACCACCAGAGTACTTAATTTTCACTTTTTGTTTTAGCTGCAATTTCAGAGAATTTTGAAAGTGATAACCAGTTGGTAACTGTTCCTGATCAAATTTCTGAAGAAGAGTGGACTGCTGGAAAAAACATGAACTGGGTAATTTCATAATTGCATTAGACTGTTCAGTGTAGTACCTGTTTGTTTGTGACAGACTTTGCAGGCCGGCTTTGCTGTTTTGTAAGACACCAATATTCTGTATCTTCTAAGAATTGCTATAACCAGTTAGAAATAGGGCATCTTAGTAATCTTTGTGAAGTTGTCGGGTGTTTTGTGGACAATGCTCTACTGAGCTTTGGTATTTAAGCATGACTAACTATTAAAACAACCACAAATGTAGACTTATTAAATCTGTCTGATCTTGTAAATCAACTAACTAAAAGCATTGCTTTTTCTAGACTCATAGAGGCTTTGAAGAATCTGTACAACTCTGTGAAGCATTGGCATTAGAAAATGTAAGTCTGCTAAGTATCGTCTAGAAAAGATCTAAGTTCAAATAACCACTTCAAAGGTTTGTCACTATTTTTATTTTTTATTATTTTTTAGGATATTGTTTTAAATAAGATGAATACCCTCCAGGCCGAATTGAATAACAAAGTGTTGGAAAATGAACAACTGAAATCAGAAGTAAATGAATTGAAGGAAATACTGAAGGACAAAATAGAAATGGATGAATTTGAAGCACTGGAAAAACAAACAAAGGAAGATCATGAGGTTTACTTCTTTTTTTGTTGTTGTTTATTTGTTTTTGTTTGTTTTGCTGGTTTTGATTTTTTTGTTCTTTTTTTGGGTTACAATTTAACCAAGTTAACTGTTATTCCATGCTTCATACAAAGTTTTATGGACCTTGCCCAAGTTTAAAGATTCTGTGTAGAAGTTCCATGTGTTAAGACAACTAGTTCTAGATTCCTATTCAGTTATCAAATGTATTTGAAGCCAATACCTAAGAAATTCTTCTAGCTGTCTGCGAGTCACTTCTGTTCATAATGACAAATACGGAGGCAACTTTAGAACATTGCTATTACAAGAATTGTCTTCTGAACTACAAGAATTTCTGCGTACCTGAAGACATTTGATAAAACAAACTTTCTGGTGATGCCCATGTAGCAGGTGGCTCAATATAGTTGAAATCCAACATTTTCAACCACCACAAACATATAAGGGTAAAGTCTGTTATCCTAAGTCATTAGATTAAATTATTTTGGACAATGGTCTTAAAGTTACTCTTTTTTCTCCTCGCCTATACTTGTAACCATACAGATACCTATGTATGTGTAACCACACATACACAGAAGAGTACTTACTATAAAGCTTTTACAACCAGGACCAAAAGAAAAGGGCTCGTTGATTTTTTTTTTTTTTTTTTTTTTTTTTTAAGTGCTTTTCTCTGCAGCGTTCCCCTTCTGAATCCTTTCAGAGGGTGCCATCAAATGTGTTTGCAGCTTGCATACTTGACCTCAATTTTGACACCTCTTCACTCTTTTTGATATAATCTAGTTACCAAAAAGGTCACGTAGTCAAAAAAGAATTACTTAACATGACTAGAGCTTTACATTTCACATTTTTGATATATGCATGCATTGCTTTGAGCACGTTGCTCCTGCTTCTGTGCTATTGCCGATCAAAGTGTACTTGAATCCTTTCTAATTGAGAAGCTGAAAGAGGTTTGTATCTCGTTTCTATTCCAGAGAATATATAGCAGCTTGCTTTGTAGCTAATTAGGTTTACGTATGTATGTTTAGCCTGCCAACTAATATATAGGAGAGTATAAGGTAGTTTTTGCCCATTTTCATGGTGATGGCAACTAAAAGTTAGTGGTGTGGGTGCTTTCTAACATCTTCTGCAATTTTGCTTCGATTACTTCACAGATGCAGCTAATGCATGAAAATGCCAACTTAAAGAATAGAGTTTCACATGTTGAAGCGTACAATAAGGAACTTGAGGTGAGCTTGTCTTGTGGATATGCATGCTGTAAGATTGGATGTTAAATGTAAAGCTTGGCGTGTCTGTCTTGGAGTATTCCATCTGCAATAGAAAATCTAGATTTCATTTGGCTCTGATTAGTCTTGCTAGCCCCACAGATGATAGTACGTCTGACCTGAGTAATGTTGATCTGTAAAAAGCATACTTGACAGATTCTTAATTACAAAGCCAAAGTAGATGCATATATTTTTCTTTTTTGCCTTTTAGGAAGAAAGAACATCTTTATTAGAACGGCTGAAAGAGAAAGAGAACAAAAAAAAGATACTACAGAATCGTGTGGAAGAACTGCAGAAAACAGTAGTGGAAAAAAAGGATGCATCTTTTTCAGGGGTAGACTTATTTTCTGAGGTTGAGGAGTAGTTGTTTTAAAGTTTGTATGGGGAAGGTGGGGAATTACTTGAAATATGACCTCGTTATAATTCAAATATAACCTTTCCCCAGCTTATATGTAGAAAACTATTGTGTAAAGCATTTGGGCAAATTACTGGATCATTCTTGTCTTATGAAAGTTTATTCTATAAAGCAGTATGCAAAGCTATGGGAAACAGTGTCCTCTTGTATTTCAGTTCCCAAAGTTTACTGTTGCTGTTTGTTTCAGATGAAGTAAACCCACAAGTGTGGGTGGTTTTTTTTTTTTTTTTTTTTTTAGTGTTTTCTACATTTAGCCTTGTTGCAATGATCGTATTTGCCTTACTTGAGCTATATTTTAGCAGAGGAATTAATACTTGTCCATCTCTTCCAGAGAGATTCTGATAAACTAATTGAGGAAATTGAACAACTGAAGAAATCACTACTTGATAGTGAAATGATAACCTTGGATGCAAAGAAAGAATCTGCCTTCCTCAGAACTGAAAACTTTGAGCTGAAAGAGAAGATGGTGAGAACTTTTATAATAATGATTTTACAAGTGTATAAAACACTGCTAAGTGGCAATTGTTCCCAGACCAGTGAAGGGGGCAATCGGTAAAGACTAGATTTCCCAGAGGAGTTGGGACAACTCAGTGACTTAAGCTCTGAGTAATATTTTTTGGTTTTATTTTGTTAGGGGACTTGTTGAAAAGCAGTTTTTAGGAGGAAGACAAACGTAAGATAAAGATTTGTCCCAAAGGAGTGAGTTAGTTGACTGTTTACTGGCAGAGAGAAAAGAAATGAAGGGTCTTTAGGCTCTTTTTTTTTTTTTTTTCCTCTGGACAGATAATTAAATCTGTTTTTATCGGGAACAAAAGAGAGCAAGAAAGTTGGTAGGTGGAGTTTATTTTCTCAAAGATGTAAAGCAGTAAAGATAAAATGGGGACAGCGGGTATAATCATGAGTTGAAATGTATACTTTATTATAGCATCCTAATGAAATTGAGTTGTTTACATGTGAATAAGTCACAATTTTTAGGGCCAGAGTTCAGATGGCATCAGGAAATAAGGCTTAACTGATGAGCTGTTAAATTCTAACATATGTGAATTTCATCTTTTCTTAAAGAATGAACTCCAAGATACATATAAGCAGATGCAAAAGGATGTTCAAGTCTATCAAAGCCAAATAGAAGCAGGAAAAGCCAGTTACAAAAAAATGCAAGCTGACTTGCAGAAAGAGTTGCAGTCTGTCTTTCAAGAAAACACAAGGCTGACCTCACTGATGGAGGGTAAAGTTCCTAAAGGTACTGCCACTTTGGGCTGGAGCTGCTTTTCTCTTGGGCTGGGGGAGAGGAAGGACTTCCCCTCTTGTTTCCTCACCTATTTGGAGGCTTTTCAAAAGTAAAATTTTTTTTTTTTGTGCTATGGGCACATACCTTCTGTACCACTTAAATAACCATTTTCCAAGTATTTTATGTAATATTTCTAATTTCATATCAGGATAGTAAAGTTGATGTGTAGAAACCAAAATCAGCTGCATTTCAACCAAACAAGTGATGACTAAATTTAAACGGGCAGTTTTGGCTTTTAATTTTTACTGTTATATACTACTCTGGACTTGCATTGCACTCTGTTATTTTAATAGATATATCTATTAAATTTAAAATCTGCTTTTTTTTTTTTTTTTTTTTTTCTCTCCCTTATTAATCTAAACTTGCTTGTTCTCTAGATTTGTGCTCTCTTGTGGAACTGGAAAAAAAGGCAGGTGATTTAAGAACAGAGCTAGAAAAAGCACTAGAAGAGAACGCACGTCTACAAAAGAGAGTAAATGAGCTGTCAGAGTTGCAATCTTTGCCAAATACAGTTGAGTTGCAGCAAAAGGAGGTAAACAAAAATAAACTTATAGTGATATTTTTCTGTGCACTTTCTGATATGTGAATCTTAAGCTATCCAGTAAGTAAACTTTATGGAGATTTTATTGTGAATGCTTAGCAGAAGAAGTTCCAAAATCTCTCGGTGACTCTTTTCCCCAATAAATAATTAAACTTTATTGTTTACAAGCTAGATCTTAACAATTTAATCCTTCAATCATGATAAAGATTTTACAGATATGTCTAAATATTAAAACTCAACCTGATTAATAGTATCAGTTCACTATTGGCTCAAAGGTATGAAAAGGAGATCTCAGAACATCTAAAGTGTTCCGCACATCAAAGACTCGAAGATTTTGTATCCTTTTGGGTTTGTCTCTTCTCTTTGAAGTTGTCTTGGTTTCTGTTTTCTTGGACTGTTTACAATACGTGGAGCAATATGCTTTGACAGAATAATTGTTTTTCTATGTTTTCTCAATTTTGTATATACAAACACATGATACAGCTGTGATGAATTCTATTAGACTTAGAAAATAGTGCTAATGTTACTCTTGTGTTGGCAGTTACTTGAAAAATCTGAGGAGCTACGCTTAGTGAAATTGGAAAGAGAAAAGCTGATTTTAGAAGTAGCTGATAAGGAAGTTGAATTTAAACATATGGCTGAAGAAATTGAAAAATCAAAAGAAGATCTAGCAGGTGCACAGATCAAGTATGTAAAATGTGATCAGGAGTTTGTAGCACTTAAACAGCTCCACGAAGAACTGGAGCAAAAACATGTGGCTGCATCAGAAGATAATGAACAAATGAAGCTCCAGATAGAAATTCTATCTAAGGAAGTACAAGAGTCTAAAACAACTTTGGATGGTGTGAAATTAGAGGTCAGTTCTGTCGTCTTTCTACTTTATATGCTTAATGTCAATTCTTTCATAGTGAAAGATCATTTGGGCTTAAATGATTAAAAAATAGCTTGGTCACCAGGATTTCTCTATTAGTCAATTTTATTAATGCCAGAAGTATGAAGTCATAGGATTATGCTGTTTAATGGTCTGCCTTCAAAGGAAGACTATATGTTACTCCAGATTATATCTTCTTCTTCTATAATCCATCTTAATTCTCAATTTTCAATGCTTAATTTCTCCTTATTATGCAAGTAAATATGCTGTTGGTCTACTTTCAGCTTTGATTTGAATTTCTCATGGGGGAACTAGAGTCTAGCTGTTTAGAATTTTTCTCAAGGTCTTTAAGAGAAAGTAAAACAGACTACATTTCAAACAGTTAGAACTGCTGTATAAATTGCCAATTAAAAAGGAAAGGGAGAAGGTCTTAGGAAGGACTTAGGAAGAAGAGAACTACAAATGCCTGTTTTTGACAACCCATTTAAGTGGTGGTATGGCTATCATACTCTAGTAATAGGTTTGATACATTTTTCTAAACTAACCTGCTGTTTCATGAGCACTGTTACATGTCTTATCAAGTCTTTTGCTATTAAATGAAAGATTGAAAAGCTTCCACAGACATGGTTAATTTATGTGGACAAAAATACAAATGGGGACTTCAAGGCAGAGGGGAGGAGGGAGATGAAATTGCTGTGTGTTGTTGAAACCTAACATACTTTTGAACCCTCTAAGCAGGTAAAAGATTTTTGTGAGAACAGGTTAAGTCTTCTAATATTATAATGAAAGTGTTTTTCGCTTTTTCCTTTCGAAACTGAAGCTTTCCAGGAAAATGAAAGAATTGGAAGAAAAGACGGCAGAGCACAAGGAACTTCACCAAGTAAAAGAAGATCTTATTCAGAGTCAGCAGAAGTTAAATGAAATGGAGCAACTGAAAGAGCAAAGAAAGATTACAGAGTCTAGATTGGAAGCCCAGAATTCAGAAATTCAGGCAGTTCTTCAGCAGCTCAGTAGATGTCAGGAAGAAATAGAGAGTCTCGCCCAGGAGAGGGATTCACTAAGGCAAAAAGTAGAGATCCTTCAAGCGGAGACAGACCAACTCAAAGAAGATATAAAGGAGACTGTCTCAATGGTAGGAATTCTACCTTATCAAAATGGATGGTACACTTTAAGGGGGAAGTATTACAAGAATACTTGTAAATCATACTGAAACATTATAGAGGGAAGTGTTCTTTTTATCTCAAGGATTGCTCACTAAAACAGTGGAACTTGGTAATATGGTGCTTTTTTTTCTTGTCTGTGTTGCATTGTTGTTCTAAAGAATATTCTGGCACATGAAGAACTGAGAAATACACAGAGTTCTCTCAAGAAATCCCAGGACATGATTAAGAAATTAGAGAAAACTGTTTCTGAGAAAGAATCTGAAATTCTGAACATTGAAGAGGTGCTAAGGAAAACTATTAATGAACTTGAAATACAGGTAAGAAATTACAAATTTGCAAAGCAGTCCTCTTAATGTGATTGATCATACTGGGGAAATATTGCTAGCTGATCACTTTACTATCTCTTCAGAAAATTCCCTGGCGCCTTAGATCTTCAGTAGAAAAGTGGACAAGCCATAAGTACTGGCTGATCCAAGTCTATAGCAGTTAGTGTTTTGACTGTTCCTGTATAGCTCTAAGCTGTTGCACATGCTCTAATGAATCTCTGCTTAACTACTGTGTTTTGTGGCTGACAATTTGAGTGATAGCACTGGAACAACAAATGGAAGAAGAGGTGAGGTGCCCCTTGGGAAGGGAATGAGGCTGATTATTTTGAACTCGGTCCCAGTGGTAGGTCTAGAGCTGTAAATGACAGTGGAATTTCCATCATAAAATAGAAAGCAGATTAAATATCTCGGCCTGGGTACAACAGTTGGCAAGGACTGTCCAGAATGTTGTATATTACACAATTGCTTCAGTAGTTGGAACTCCTCTTGAAGGCAAAACCTTTGCACATGACATACTTCAAGGAAAAATCTATATTAGCTGCCAGAGCCACTAAGTTAGCGGTACATTTAGTGTATGTGTATTTTGAAGCAGGTATATAAAAATAACCAGAGATATGATTCTTAATCAGAGGGGAACAAGTTGGAATGTTTTTCCAAATAACATCTGGACAGCATTGCGGGAAAAAAACTGCTGAAGTGTTTGTCTAACTGAAAATGGATGGTAAAACAAAGACTGTTTAGAAATCTCTTAACTTGAAGATGTGAGGATATTACTTAAAAAAAAAAATAAATCGATGGAACTTTTGCATTTTAATTTTGGTTATGAGTTGATGGGAATGATTTTTTTTTTTCATATTCTGTCTTTATAGTTGTCCCAAAAGACTGAAGAAATAAATATTATCACATCAGAGCGAGACCAGTTAGTTGAAGGAAAATTGGAAAATACTACAAATGAGGGCAATGATCAATTTCAGATGCTAAAGGAACAAATCTCTCTGCTTATGCAAGAAAAAAATTCATTGCAGAATAAACTGGACAGCCTACATATGAAACAGAAAGAGTATGAGGACGACACTTTGGTAAATAGTATACTAAGTCTGTAATAGAGATACTTATTTCATCTTTCATTTGAAGAATGAAAATTGCAAGCTAGTTGGCAAAAGGGGTCCTGCCACCTATTAACAGCTGTTAAATAATCAAATGTGGTTAGCTGTACAAGGACAACTAATAGTAGCATATAGCAGGAAGTTGTGGGATATATAATTTTTAAGGCATATAACTGAGATATAGATTATATATATATATATGTATATATTTAAATTTACAGCATATTAGTGGATTCACAGCCAAGAATTTCCATATGCTGCTTAGGGAGATGCTGCTTAGGGCTGTGTTTTTATTTAGCACCAAGACTTAAACTAAGGCCACAGAGTGTTATTTCTCTTAACTGACATGAGAAACTGTCCCTCTGAATTTTGTTTTTATGTCTTATTGTTCAAGAAACTTAAGAACATATTAGTTGTAGATGGATCTTGTTACTCTGAATAACACTACAAGTCTCCTTAAAATGTAATCTTACATAAACTATTTAAAAAACTATTTAAAAGACTTCCCCAGATGTGTTGGTTACTAATTTTGTCTAAAATTATTTCCCAGCCTCAGGAAAAAACTACTGGCCAAGAATTATCACTCTTGAGAGAACAACTGATTCAGGCACACAGCAAGTTATGTGAAATGGAAGAAATAAAAACTAGCGAATGTCAAATGGAATCTGAAAAGATGACGAGAATAGATTTTATTCCGAAACTACATGACTGTCAGGATGTGAGCACTATAACAGATGGAGATGATAATCTCAAAGTGCAACTGGATAATCTCCAAAATGAGAGAGACCAACTCAGGGAAACCATACAGGAGAAAATCAGCATGGTAAGAAGCAGAGAGAAGAGAGTGGGGGGGCAGAAATAAATAAATAAATAAAAGCTGATTGCTTTTAGAAGACTTCTGACATTAAGCCTACAGAGCACTTAATCTGCTTCAACTTTTTTGTGTCCAAAGAATTTAGAGATGCAGGAAGAGTTGAGATATGCCCATAACTCTCTCAAGGAATATCAGGAGACAATTGCAGAGCTGAAAGGAAGTATTTCACAGAAAGAAAGTCAACTCCTAGTAGTGCAAGAAGCATCGAGGAAAACAACTGATGAACTGAAACAGCAGGTTAGATATTGTTTTATTTCAAGTAAAACAAATTCTGACACAATTGTCAATGCATGCCCTGGGCAGATTTCAACTTGCAAGGGTTCAGTGAAAATGTAGTAATGTAACTTAAAAGCCTTTCTCCTCTTAATTCCTGGAGTGCTTCCCAGAAGAATGCCATAAAAATAAAAAGGTCTTGAAAAGATGACCAAACTGCAGTTTGAATCACAATTGCAAGCTACAAGCCTTACTCATAACTAAGTTTTTCTTAGTGCTAAAGGTTGAAACCTTGACATCACTGCCTCGATATATTTTACCAAGTCTTAACTCTTAAAATATTTTGCTTTCATTCTAATAGTATGTTGTCTTTCAGCTACATAACTCTGAAAATATTCTAGCAACTAAAAGCCACTTTGGCTTGCTCTTGTTTGCTACACTACTGTGAAATAAAAATTATCTGTGACTTTTTATTATTGAGATGTGTGAAACTATTTAGGCCTTTAGAACACTAATGCTTATGAGAATTAAGCTTGTCTGCCTAGCTGTGATTTTTCTTTTTTTAAATCGATTTATAATAAGCTGTGGATTTTTACATAAATTAATGAGCATATCAATGATGCAGAAGCATTGGAATTTGATTAAGCTTAATCAACTTGTCACTTTCTTCTTCGCTTATAACGGTAAATGAATGGACATGTTTCCTGTTAGTATTATGATGAAATTATAAAAATCCATAAGTATAGGAATGCTTGTGAAATATCCAACAAAGCTTTCTTAAAATGAACTTAATTAGGAGAAAAGAGTAACATTTTAACTTATTTTTCTTTCTCCCCATAATTAGGAAACTACTTCTACACACACTATAGATGATTTGTAGTATTAATATTAGTTCTTAATTGTTTTTTCAGCTCGCAGAAGTAACTGAAAACCTGTCTCGTGTCTCTTCTGAATATAGCGAGCTACTGACAGAAAAAGAGCAAAGTGAAAAAACAATGAAGGAGCATATTTCTGAGCAACTTGAGAAAATCACTTCTCTCAATCAAGAGAGAGATGAACTTCAGCAAATTGTAGAAGGCTTTAAAGTAGAAAGAGATCAGTTAGAGGCCAATTTTCACGAAAGCAAAGAAAAAGTAAGAGCAAACCTTTCAAATGTTCATGCTTTAAAGCTAGGTTACACTGTTCTGAAGGTCCATGCTTCAGTCATGAAGCCCTCTGTCCTTCAGTATCTTCCTCTTCCCTGTTTTAGCTGGCTTCAGGATTTGCAAATCTTTGATTTCCCTGTCACCCTGGGTTAAGGCAGTTGTCTGCCACCTACTGGACAAATGCTCTGCAAGTTTCACTTTCATCTACAGTGGTTTTGCACTTAGCATCTGAAGAATACTGGTAATTTAGGTTTATTGAATAGATTTTGAGCCTCTATACATCAATCTGCAGTGAGCTCACAAGGAGAAAGCTAAATCAGTAAGGAGATGGGTGTGTTATGGTTAAGACTAAAATTTTTAAAGACAATATCTCCTTTGGAGGTCTTGAGCTTAGATGGAAGTAACAAGAAGAAATTACTTTCAAGGGAAAGAATGACTATCCTGATGAGAATTCCCTCACAGAAATTTAAATGTCTTTGCTTAATATAATAATTATAACTCTTGATAAGTGAAACTTATTCATTATAGTCATATTAATCATTATGACTATTATATTAATCATCCATGTAACACTTTTCTGCAGTCCATACAAACTCTGGCAGAAATAGAGAATCTACAGGAAGAACTAAAACATCAGAAGGAGCAAACTGATCTCCAGAAGACTATGCTTGCAGAAGGAGAAGAGAAACTGCAAAACACTGAGAAAAAGCTAACAGAAGAAATAGATGAGCTGAAAAAAAAGGCAAGTACAATTAAACAATAATTCTTAGCACTGAGGTAACCTGTGATGCCTTATTTTGCAGTTCAAATAAATAATGTCATTTCTTCTGAATGAAGAGGAATTGTTACCAGTTTTGTTCTTTTTATATAGGTAGATAAGTTGAATCAAGAATTAAACTTGATAACTAAGGAAAGACAGCAACTGCTGCATGAAATGAAAGAAAAGACTGAGAGTGACAATAGTAAATTTCAAGAGCTGGAGAAACAGAGTTGCATCTTAGCACAGGAGAGAGACAAGCTCCAGCAAATGCTAGAAGCTATTCGGACAGAAAAGGACAAACTGGAGGTCAACCTACGTGGGAGTATTGAGAAGGTGCTTGAATATCGAATAAAATCGCTGTGGTGACTATGAGGGAGAGGAAGGTGGTTAATTCTTGAAGCTCTTTGTATTAGTATCTTTCTGGGTATATAACACTAATTGTTTGAAGAATATGAACACACTTTATTGTCTTATGGAACTATACCAAGCTTAGCATAACTTAATCTTTCATAAGTCTTATCTGAGGATGGTTTACTTAGGTTGTTTTATGAGGAACAGGAGAGCACATAGGTTTGACTACCAACACACTTAACAGACATCTTCTTAGGAACTTGATGCAATACTATGTTTTGCAGCTGAGCTCCAAAGCTGAAACTGAAACAGATAAGCTCTCTGGGCATTCTTTATTTGTCTTCTCTACAGGGCATTTCTTAACAGGTATCTCAGTTTAATGTCTACTGGTCATTAAAAAATGGTCAGGTAGTGTCTATTATGTAGTAGCTCTTACTCAGGTGTTTGATAATCATTTTGACTATCTGTAGTTTAGATATTTTGTTTTTGGTATTCCCAGAAATAAAATTAGGTTTACAACCTGGGAAAATTAGGTTTATTTCACTTACACTGCTTCTTACTCTAGATCCTTGAAACTGAAAAAGAATTGAAACAAAAACAACAACTACTCAACAATGAGAAGAGCAAAGCTGAAGAAAGAGAAGAACAATTGTTAAAGGTTCAGAGGCGTTCAGAAATTCTAGAGGACAGCTTAACAAACAAGGTTTGCTTTATTTTTAAAACTTCCTAATCTGCATTTCTTTATGATGTCTTATGCTTTTGGTAAACTTTTGCTCAAGATAAGTACTGTTACTTAAATCTCAGAGCCCTGCTTTTTATAGATGCTATAACAAGCAGAAACGTGGACAAAGACTTATGCACAAGTTTCTCTACTATTTCTAAGTATCGCTAATTTGTCTTAACCTGATAACTAACTGGGTTATCTGTTCTAGACATAGACGTACGCCTGCAAGTTTAGTAAGCGGGAACTTTGTATGTGCTTTAAAAGGTGTACTGGAAACAAGATGAACCTAAATGGGCTTGGAATTTCTCATGTTTTCGATGTTCTCAAACTATTTTGTTCTACGCATGCTATGATTGGTCTTCCCCAATCAGTTTATTTGCACTTTTCATCTTCATTTTGGACGTACCAAGCTTAATCAGGCATGGGATAATTACCCTTTGTTCCTTTTTCTTGATATAGTAAAGACCAAAAGTGACTGAAGTAGAGCTCTACAGGAGTAATGCTGTTCCTTTTATTCCTTGTTTGTTTGTTTAATTTCTTCTTGCAAGTAATTAAAATGTCTAAGAACTTTTTTTCCTCCTCCCTCCCTTAAATATAGATCCAGCAGTTAACTGAGACACTAAATACTGTATCATGTGAAAAAGACCAGTTGTTGGCTGAAAGAACTCATCATGATTTCCAGCTTCAAGAACAGATCTCATTAATTAATCAAGAAAAAGATGAACTACAGAAACTTCTTCAGGAAGTCAAGTCTGAGCGGGACCAGCTCAAGATAGAATTGCAAAAAAATTCTGAGATGGTTCGTGTTGCAAGTTACATAGCTAACTTATTAATGACCCTTTACTTGAGTAGTATTTAAATGTTGGTGTTTATTTTAGTTCATGGAAACAAATGCCAAACTAGATTGTGCTCTGAACCAGCTGAAACAGAAAAACCTGCATGACCTATCAGTTCAAGTAAACACCCTTGATAATGCAGAAGAGATGTGTGATGGCAACCTGGAGGGAAAAAAAGTGAAAATTAAGGTAAATTACTTCGCTAATTATGTAAGCATTGATGTTAAGCCTTTTATCTGGAGCATAAAGTTTGCTTTTTCATATAAAACTACTAGTGCGTCTTGCTGTAGTGCTGCAAGTCGTGGGCTGGATTGGTGTGGTGTTACTGTTCAGGGAATGTGCATCTTGTTCAGAGACCTTCAGCTGTAATTTTGCCTTTAGACATCTCAGTTGTGTTATTGTCCAGCTGAAAACAGGTGATTTAAAAGTGCCTCACCACTGTCTTTCTGCATGATGACAAAACAGTTCCCTCCTCACTAATAAAATTTGTTTTAAGTAGCACCCTCTCCTCTCAAAATATAGAAATTCTGTAATTCCTCAGAGTGTTAATTAGCAGTCCTGAGTACACTCCACTATAGATGTGAGTACCACTTGCATCCAAGAGTATAAACCAAGATTTAGGGATATGTATGAAATAAAGTTTGCCATTGTACTACAATGCAGAAATGTGTAGCAGAATCACAGACCACTTAATAACTGATAGTAAAGTCTAACAGATTATTTAGTTGATAGGGGGTTGGGGGGGAACTGAAATTGTTTTGTAGCTTTATTTTCATTTGTCCTGGTTGTACTATATCAGAAGTGGAGAGAGGCATAAAAATAGCATCATTTAGGACTCTCAATTGCAGTATTGCCTTCTGAGTCATAATGGGAGTTTTCAAAGCAATCACTAGTATATGCATGCAATAAAAGATCCCATATGTATGGGAATAAATAGTAATTACTAATTTGTAGAAACTTCTTCTACAAAATATTACTGATGTCACTATCGCATTAGCATTCAAAAGACTATCTGCTTTTAAGGATATTGAAAATAGGCTGGATTACTGCATGAATGTTACCTTTGCTTTTAGTGCCCCAAAGCATGTTTATCACAATAAGGCACAAACTAATTTAAGAAAAAAAAAGTCATGAGTAAGCTAATTATATCAACTGCAACGTTTCTTGTGCCATTTGCTTAGGTATCTTGTGTTGTGGATGGCAAGTAGTTATATCAGCTCCCCTCGTTTTATGAATGTAGGGGAATAGCTGAATTTTAACAACTGAAGATGGAGGCAGGGCTGGGTAATGCACAGAGATTGACTTTCTTATGTGTAATGTCACTTCCAATAAACAATACTATAGTTTAGTGAGTGCCTTGGTGCCTGTTGCATTTCTCAGCCTGCTCATTGCCTGGTCACACTTGCCTTTATGGAAGGTGAGGAGATCTTTTCTGGTTAAGGTGTGACAAATACCTGTTAGTCAAGAGAAGGTGCCGAGTGTTATGAACACCCTGCCTTCAGGTGAATGCACTATGAAGCCCCAAACAAAACATGGTCTTTTTCTCTCCTCGAAGCATTGAGCAGGTTGTCTCAGAGCCTGTTCTGATAGCAATCTAGCAGGCAACTTGTGCATAGGCAGTGACTTTCATCTCTGTCTTGACACATGGGTTTTAGTGTGGTCAGGAAGTCTAGATCATGAAAATAACTGGAACTTGTGAAATGTGCTTTTCTGGAGGAGTTTAAAAAAAAAAAAAAATACCACACACATTTAAAAAAAAAAAAAAAAAAAAAAAAACAACAAAAACAGCTTTTGGTCTAAGTGTCTTTGTTATATTTCTACAGTGAGTTAAAGCTGAAATCTTAGTCTTAAATTTCTTCTGTTATAAACACAGATATGTGCTCTAGGGGTTGTCCTGGAACCTGATGCTTTGTTGCAAGTTTCTGATTAAAGTTAATCTAATCATTTTGATTCTTTATTGTGATTGAATTTGTTTACCTTGCACTTAGGAGCTTCTGGAGAAATTTCCAGCCATGGGGAAGAGATACGAATGTCTGTCTACAATGTCTTTTAATCTAAAGAATGAACTGAGTAGTCAGAAAGTACTGATAGCTGGGATACTGACTCGGCTTTCATCGGAGCAGACTAAACAAGTCAAGAGTCTTCAGACTGAAAATGAGAAAATAAACGGTCATCTGCGGAGTTTGCTAAACAAATTGAAGGTACCAACTTCATGTTGAATGTATCTTTATATTTTTTGCCTTATACTTTTGCTTATTCAGCTCTTAGTAGTAAGGCTAGGATTCTTTATGTTCTAGCATAATTTTATGGAATGCATTCCTCCCTTTGAAGCCTTTTGATGTAATCTGTGCTCTTAAAACAGTTTCTTTTCAGTCATGTTTGCTCGAAGAAGGGAGACTATCATACCAGTGTTAACAAGTATGAAATGGAATTGCTTGAGGAAAAGAGAAAGCAAGATGAGCTTCAAACTCAAATTCAGTGTCTCAAGAAGTCTCGGTCAAACCATCAAGAAATATTTTCTCAAGACTTAAACGTCCCTAAACTGCCCCAGAACTTGCGCTTGGATGTAGAGGTAGCATTTGTTACAAACTCCATATAAAAGCCCATCTGTAGATCTGTATTGCAGGGACTAGGGTAGTGTGAATGTGCTAGTCCAATGCCCATTGCTTTTATCTGCTCAAAGCTCAACAAGGAAGGGAAGAAACAACAACTTCCTATTTCTGTTTGTGAAAGTAACTTGTATAAGCAAAGGCTATGTTTTTATGAAGTGATTCATAGTGTATGATTATAAAATAATGGGACTGATAATATACTTTGTAAAATTACCTAATATTAAAATGTCTCTTAAAATATGACATCTTTTATTGAGATATTTCCATCTGTACCCCTTACTATGCACTCCTGCTTACTTTTATTTGAGGCCAAAATGTGCACTTAAGTGTGTCCTTATTTACAAAAGGAGTGCTTTGAACTTGACCCCTTGCTTCATTTTCAAACTACTATTTCTTTCTTTCATAAAGGACATTCTTAAAGATGTATCAGAAATGGAAAGTGAACTCCTCTGCATAGAGGCAGAGTTACAGCTTGAAGAACGTGCTAGAAAAGAAATGATGCAATTTTGGGAAGCTTTTTCGGGAGCTCACTGTGATGCAGAAGAACTTAAAGATGGGTTAAAGAAAGATAATGAAAAGCTTTTACAATTCATTAATTTCTGGACTCCTAAAGTAAAGGTAAAAAGCTTATCATTTCCAACTTCAGGAAAGTATTTTCTGTAAACTCTCTAAATATTGCCACTCTCTAGTTCATATTAAAAAAAAAAGAAAACTTTTAAGTTCATTCTTTTAGTATTATAAACACTTTATCTTTTTTACTTAACTGTAAAAGATACAAAAATTTAGGAAGTTTTAAAGGTTACTTCTCCCTCCCCCTCCCACCCCCCTACATCCAAACTTGGAAATTCTTTTAAATGACTTTCTGGGAAACAACTGATGGACTTGTGTATGGTGTTTTTTTGCTCTGTGCGTATGTGTGTGTTCTCTTCTCTTGATAAAACGAGTTCTGAAAACTGTACTACCCATTTTTGTATAGCTCTGTCTATGCAACTTTGCTGTCTGATACAATCATTTCTTAAGGTTTTATTGCCAACAAGGCTGTCCATTTGCTTCAAGCCACTAAAAAAACTTCTATAAAATTTGATAGTCAGTGTTCTTGCCCCTCTTCTACTTACAAAACGTAAGTTATTCTAGAGGTGTTTCTACCTCTACCTTCTTGCCATCTTCTTACCCTGCTACCCCTCGCTTTTCTTTTTCTTGGCTAAAGCTGAAGACCAGATAAATCTGTTTTAAAAGTGCATTTTGATGATAACTTTGTACATTTTAATATGCCTTTTATCAAACTGCTGAAGTACCGGTTATGGGGAGGGAAACGTGTTACTCGGATAGCTCCATGCGTGCTGCTTCTTATAGTTTCACTTAAGTTTCGCTTATTGTAGTCCATTCATATATTCTATTAAGCTTTTCTAAGCAATTAAGCAACTATATTCTCTTGTATTCAAGAAGTCTCTCCACTCTAGTTCCTTTATTTCTGTTATGTTAGAATTTAAATTAATTTATTCAGACTGGCAAATTTTATGTGCATTTTCTGCCCTATACTTCCCCACCCCATATTTCATTCCGCCCCCCCCCCAAAAAAAATCTCTTTGGAAACGAAACATAACTAACTTTGATTTTTTGCTTATAAGCACTTTTAATTGTGCCACCAAGAGAACAGTATGATATTAATACAAGCTAATTTACTACTTATTTCTAGCTGATTCAAAAAATAGTTCCAAGTTAGTTATGTCGTTTTACTTAATTTTAGGTACTCCTTCAGCTTTCTTCAGAACTGGATGCTAAATCTGCTGATTACTGTAAAAGAGCTGAGGGTGAACGTAAACTAAGAAAAGAAAAAACAAAAGAGTTGCTTCAGGAGCTGAGCAATACTAAAGAACAACTGGCACCTGGTGCCTCTGCCAGTCTGGTCTTAGAAGAGGAAAACTATAGACTTCATAACAAATTGAAGGCTATGGAGCAAGATATAAAGGTGAAAAAATTGTTTCTAAAGAAAATTTTTCCAAAGCTTGATTTCCAAGTGAGGATGCTTCCAATTGAGAAAATAAATTAGAACTGATGGTTACTCTAAGCCTGGGCCACACAACTGCACGGAACTGCTCTTGTTATTGTAGCTTCTTATACACAAAGCAGGATTTCAAGCTCTAGTGCCTATAGCATGAGTTCCTTAAATTGACTGTTCTCTATACAAATGTCAGTCTAGAAGGTAGCATGAAATACTCCTAGTTGTTTCTGAAGCATTAATTCTAATGTAATGTGATAACAGTCACTTCTTCCTTTTGTGTGGTATTTGCTATATCAGACTGGAAACTGAGGAAAGCTTGTGTGGGGTGGGGTGTGTGTATGCATGTTTTTGTTTTGTGGGGTTTGTTTGTTCCCCCTCCCCCCCCTTCTCCTTCCCTCACCTTTCTGTTTAGCTCTATAATTCTAGGAATCAGATGCCACCCCCTCCCTTTTAAAGCAGAGTATTTAAACGCTGTATCTTGCTTAAAAATAAATAAAGGAAATTCAGTGAATGTCCAAGTCGGGTAGACAACATCAGAGTATATGTGGCAAGTCTTGGTGTGTGGGTGGTTCTTTGTTTTGTTTTTCTAAAATCACATATACTGTTACACTGATATAACTGTTGGCATAATCTCTCAAAACTGATATTTTCCTAAAGGCTATGGAACTAAAAATCCAAAAGCTGGAAAATGTAATAAATGAAGCAGAAAAAAATCTCCAAGAGAAGGATGACAGGATAAACAAGTTGCAAGAACAGATAAGAAGGAAAACGGCTGCAAGCGAGCTCACTCAACTTCAGACGATAATAAATGAGAAAGAGAAGTGTATCAGAAATCTCTTAACAGAGAAGCAGAATCTCCAGGTATGAGCAAAATACTTGACTCCTCATATCCTTTATTTGTCCAGGACAGAGCATGCCTCAGGAAAAAGACTATAGAAGACATGTAGCAATTGCAAGTTAGTTAATCGTGCTGTATAATAGTGTTAAAGCAATGCTCTCACTTATTCCAATACACAGCTCTAAAACTTACCAGTTCAACTCTCCAGCAAAATTTGGAGCCTGTACTGCTAAAACTGTAGCTTCTACAAAATGATGCTTTTCTAAAATGTTAGAATGAATGTCTAAATGCAGCAGATACTTAGAACTTGGAAACAAGAGCATGGATTGTTTTTTTTTTTTTTTTTTTTTTCTGCCCTACATAATCTATTTGCATATAAATCTGGGGAATTTTGAACTAATATCTTAATATCTAATATCTTAAATATGTTGCACACACAAAACCAGAATTCGAATGTCTCTTATTTTCATTTTGACAACTAACACTATGGTGATACCTGATATTGCAGGTGGTTCTTACTCAAAGTAACTTTCTGCTTCTAATCTTGTACAGCAAAATCTGGTAGGCCATAATAGTGATGTAAACTAAGCAGCTCCCAAACAAGTAACATTTTTTTTGTTTGGTCGGTTTTGTTTTGTTTTTCTTGATACTAGAAGTCTTTTTTTTTTTTTTTTTTTTCCTCCCTATTTAGGCAAAACTAGATAAAGGAGCTGAGCTGTATAAAGATGAAATTGATCATCTCAAAATGCAGTTGGTAAAATATGATATGGAAAGAATGAAACTAACTAACTCCGTTGAAAAGAAGTAAGCTCAAGTTCTATGTTTTAAAGTTTAACTGCTTAGTTCTCATGTTGTGGGGGAAAAATCAGAAGCTACATTCATTATTAGATATCCTCAGTTCTTAGTCTAGCTGAATTACAAAGAAAGACTGAAAACTATACATCTCTTAAGTTTACAAGAAATGCTTTTCCACACAGACACAAAAAATTTCAAACAAGGCATATTTAGCCATAAGCCACATAACTGGTTTGACTAAAGGAAGTAGAAGGAAAGCAGTTAATAAGAGCACTCTGCATTCTTCCAGTGAACTCCACAGAACAATTCAATTTATTTTTTCTGCACTTCACCTGATTGTCAGTTAGATTTTAGGTATTTAGTTTCTATTTACCTATATAACCAGGATTTGCTACTGTTTGAAATCTTTCAGACATGAAACTATCTACGACAACTTTAATAACTATTAGACCACACAAAATAATCATGTCTTTTCTCTGCTTTCTTCAATATAGACTTGCTAATTATAAAGCTCTCGTGGAAGATCAGGAGGAACAGCTGAGAAAACTAAAAGAACAACTTCGAAGAGCACAACAAGAGCAAGATGTTACGGGTAAAATCAAGATCAAGTACCATTTTAATCTTACACACTTGTAATGCTATATTTTTGTGATAAGAATCTAAAAGTTCCTTTTTTACAATTTAAGATTTTGCTCATACATTTTCTTATTTAAGATCTCTGATGGATATTGGAGCTTATACTGTCATGTCTTCCTTGATCAATTTCACTCTAACTAGCTAGTTCTTCCCATAATCATGACGTAACTGAAATTATGTTTCTAAATGGCCTATTTTTTTTGACTCTAAATGCCCTAATGAAGAATATTTTCAGCTGCTTTGCTGTCAGTGCAATATAATAGTGTATAATATATATCCTAGTAATAGTGTGTGTGTGTGTGTGTATATATATATATATATATATAATGTAGTATATATGTCTATAGTAGCTGTGTTGTAATGGCACTTGTAATCTATTCAGGTTTTACCTTCAAGGTGGAAGGAAGGAATCTTGTATATGTATAAATAGTTTAAATATATTGGTTGATTTAAATGTATTGATTTGCTGCAAGTACTGTCCACATAACCCATATTTGTATAAACTGTTTTCTAGTGGTGTCAGAAGAAGATGCTCCTCAGCAACCGCAAATGCCTCTTACTTGTGGTGGTGGCAGTGGGATTGTGCAGAGCACACAAATGCTTGTTTTAAAATCTGAACAAGCTAAACTGCAGAAAGAAAACTTGCAGCTGAAGAAACAAAATGATCTCTTAATAAGGTAAGTATAAAACATGACTTTAAAAAAAAAAAAAAAGTGAATCTAAATCCTTTAAGTTAGAGAATTATTGAGTTTATTCATGAATTTGGCTTTGAGCTTTAAACTGCTTTCTCTTGTAATGGGTTTATCAAAAATTCAGAGAACATGCTTTGCTTAAATGCTAAGGTAAAATTGTGACGTATATACTTGATGGTTAAAAAGCAGTTGGGGCAGGGTAGAAGGGTTGAGGTGCAGGATCTATTTGTTTGTTTTTGTCATCTTTACCTAAATAACTTGTTAGATTTTTGACTTCCTTGTGTGTTGTTCTTCCTTTGTTCCTGTTCAGTAATGAGCTTCAACTGAAAGAAGAACTTAGAAAATGGAAAGAGAGAGCACTAAAGCTAAAAGAACGATTCTCAAGAGAAACTACTCGGGAAACAATCCCAAGGTCTCCAAGGAAAACGGTGCAAATTAGCTCTGTTAAAGAGCAAATGCCTTCTCCTTCCAAGGAACCTCGCTCTCAGGAAACTGTGACTCGGGACATATCGAAGTGTCTGCCGCTGACTTATCCAACAGGTTTCTTTGATAATTCCAACTTAGTTGCACCAACAGGTATGTTACGGAGTATTGTCCTCTTAACATTAGTAGAAACAAAATATAAAGGGTGGTCTGTGAAGGAGAGTAGCTGACCTGTATCTTCTAGTGATAGGTCCTAGCAAATTAAAACAACTGTCTTCATTGTTATGCATTCTTTTAATGACTTTGAAGACTCTAGCACATGTGCTGAAGACATCAGTTTGAGGTATTAATAACAGACTGCCAGAAGGAATATGATCCAACTTGGTACTGTGTCTTATGATAGCTGGCTAGCTAATAGTAAAGGCTTCCTTAGAATGTCATGTTTGTGTCTTTGAGATCAGAGGAAAGCTTTGATAGCTGATATCTAAAGCACCAGTCAGAATTAAACTGCTGTGTTCCTACTTCTTGTACATCTGGGAAAGTCTGCACGTGTTACCTTAATGTTCTTGTTTTCTATATAGATACACAACCTGCAGGAATAGAACCTACAGAGGAACACCTTAGGCACTGGTTTGGAACTTCAGAAGGAGATAAAGCACCTGATTGTACCACCCAATAAAGGTGTTGTCTGTTAGCTGTGTCTACAGTGCCTATACAGCTGGAGTTTGCATACATAGAAGATGACTGCTTCAGGTTAAAAGCCATCATCCTCTCGTACAAATCTATTAGGCTCTGGTAGCATATAAATACCTCTTGCTTCTTGGAGCTGCTACTTTGTGACCATAAAAGCTGAAATAGAAGCACATAAATGGAGAAACAGTAATGCTACCTGTAACCCTGATGCTGTGATGGTTCTGCCTTAGTCATTTTATCATTTGGATGGCAAAGATAGCAAAAGCTGTATTCTGAAGAGAAGATGGAAATGGATAGTCAAAAATAATCTACTGTGAAACTTCCCTATGTTAAACTTTTCATTCTGTCATTCATACAGCTCTTCTAGGCTGTTGGTATTTGTATTTAAACGGTGTTGAAGTGGACAGATCTGTTCTCATTGCTTTTTTTTTCTGGATCCATTTTTGCATCATGTTTTCATAGGACCCTGGGAGTGATGTTTTCACTACAACTGTAACCGCTGTATCTGTACACTGCAGTTGAAACTCAGTTTTCTGTTTATAGAGCACACAATCAAAGTTTCATCTTTAGAATTCTTTACAATACTTCAACAACTCTGTCAGTAATAGTGCCAAGAAGAACTCTGTATTTTTTGTCTCAACTTGAGATAGACTTCCTCTGTGGAGTTGGATATCTGAATTTTTTAACAATATCTCATGGAACTGACAGACAGGTTTTCTGCTCACTAGAGAGGCAGAAACAAACTGTGGACAATTTGGGCTGCAGAGAAAGATTTTATTTTGCTATCCTATTTCTTTTATTTCTTTTTTTATTTTCTGTATGAGAAGACTTGTTTGATAATAAACTTGAATGTGTTACCTATGAAAGATATATATATATATTTTTTTTTTTTTGCTGGTCACTTGAATTTTGTGGAGAAATGCTGATTAAGGATACTAATTTCATCACTACAGTCAAAATTATAATTTGCCTGTTTCCTCTATAGCTTTTCTGCAATCAGTTTCTGCAGCAGTACATTTTCTTAATTTTATATGTAATATATAATTTTCCCCTTCTAACAGTCTTTCTTCTGTCAAGAAATATTTGATTTTTAAAGACTAAATTCTCCCTCTCCTCGGCTAAAAAAAATTGTGCTCAAAACCTGAACTCTACTTCTTGAAGAATGGAATCACATGAGGTGATCTAGTCACAGCTAAGAAACACTCACATGAAAAGCATGTATACTTATTTCATGGGACAGTAGTGCTGAATGTCTCCTGAAGTATTTCACTGTGGGTAAGCCAAAACTGTAAGCACTGGTGCATTCCTGAGCATAGAGCAATAAGCTGCTGCTTTCTTGAAACAGTTGCACTAGAATTACTTACCTGATGGAGGTAGGTACTTCTGAGATCTTTACCCAAGAGGTGACTGCCTATTTGCCTTGAATGCTAGTAACTGCTGATTGCTAGGGCTGCTATGAATTTGAAAGTGTTTGTAGCTCTAAACTCTTGGATTAGTGTCTTGGATTACTTTTTATAGAAATGGGTAGTCTGAAATACACAAGTTCTAGATACCATTCCTAACTCTGATATGCTGGTGTAGGTGGGGACTTTTTTTTTTTTTTTTTTTTTTTTTTCCCTCTCCTCCTCCTCCTCTCTCTCCCTCTTGCCATCCACCTTGCAGGAGAAATTTCTCACTCTTAAAATCTAGAATTTCACTAGGTGGCAGCATCTCAATGTTTCTTAAGGAAATTACGCCATTATGGAGAAATGCAACAGTTGAACTACAAATCCCAACAAGCAGAGCAAAAGTGTAAAACTTCCTTTCGTACAAAGGTCAGAAAGCATACCAAGTTTTTGGAGGCCTTCTGGTGAGTGATTTTATGTTGTATTTTAAATGTTTAATATTGCTAGAATGGCTATCACTGGTTCAGTAAACCAGAGCCTAGTAGATTAGTTAGTACCTGCTAATTGGAGTAAATGAATTGCTAGCATATTTTACTTAATGTGTGAAGATGGTTTGAGGAAGTACTCTGGCTGATTAGGATTTTTCCACTGAAAAGACATGTCAGTAATTAAGGCCTCCTTGTGTTATGAGTGAGCACATGGAGGTGATTTTTCTGATACTTGGAACTCTTGCTAAAATTGCATGTTCAAGAGAACTTTCTGCATTCCTGGCTATATAAAGAACCTTGCTTTCCAGATTTTGAAAGTGCGGGCAAGGTTGCTTGTGTGCTCAGCTGACCAAGCCCAGAGGTTGCATTCTGACTGACAGTAATCATACTTCTTAGGGTATGGGTTAAGAGATCTTGCTCAGTAATTTATTCCTTAAATAAGCAAAAGCCCATGGAAGCATCTTTGTGGGAGTGGAAATGATGGCATTTGCTTGTTTGTCTGCAACTTTCTAAGTAGTCTGTTCTTTAGCATAACAATGCCCTCGAAAGGGTGTGCCTGGGTAGGAGACATGCCTGCACTTTGCCTCCTGCCTACTGCAGGTTCAGTGAGGTAGAATCCCCTCTGTGAAGAAAACTACCTGCTTTAGCTGGCACTCACAAGGTCTCCTTTTCCCCATACCCCTTGCTCTAAGCAAGCTCAGTAATTCCCGGAGAACAAGGAAAGTGGAGAAGGCAGAAATACTTTACTCTGTGGAGCAGGAAATCTGCAGTGCTGAGAGATTCCTGAAGTGTGCAAAGACGAGGCCGCAGGGGCAAAGAAAAGTCATTTTGTGGCGCTCAGGAGGTTGTTGTCCCTAGATGGTTGCAGTATAGAAAGTTGGTGCTTGGGCAGGGAGGAAGGGAAAGGGAAATGAGAGAGAGAGAGAGAGAAGAAGAAGAAAAAAAAAAAAAAAAAAAGACCAACCCCACTTTTAAGATGACAACATACAGTGGAGATACTAGTTTATAAGCTATTTTATTTCTAGTCTGCTTCACTTAATTTTCTTCTGTTTATTTAAAAAAAAAATCTAGTTTCTGTAATATTGTCTGGCTTTTGAGTTCAAACACCTTGTCCTTCTTTGGGTGTTTCTTGATACAGACAGCACTGCCCAATTCAGGGTTGCATCCTAAGTGAACAGGGCTTGGACTTGGGAGTAGAAACAGCTGTATCATCTCTTTTTTAGGATACGCTTGCAGGTGTTTCCCTAAGGCACAGGATTTTTTTTTTTTTTTAAAGTTTGTGATATCTTCTGGCTGCACAGGTTGGCAATATGGGTCGACTTCATGGGAAGATAATATTGTTGTCTGCAGCAGCACAGGGAATTGGACGAGCAGCTGCTATTGTGAGTTGAAGAAAACTTTTTTCTTCCATTATGTTCCTGCATCCTGCTCTCTTATGTTTGGCTGGTCTATTGATACTCAGAGCTTCACAGCATGCCCATAATGAAAAGTAGAAGATGGCCGAAGGCAACTATCCTTCTATTACAATCCAAACAAGAAATAAGACAATACAGGAATAAATACTTATTCCTATTAAAATCTGTAATATCCTAGTGTCAATTACTTGTTTTGCTTGCGTTCTTAAGGCTTTTGCTAAAGAAGGAGCCCAAGTCATTGCTACGGACATGGATAAGTCTAAGCTGCAAGAACTGAAGAAATATCCAGGTAAGTGATCTAAAGTAGATGTCAGTTCATTTTTTTTCAACTTTTGTTATAGGTAGACTGAAATATAATTTGAGATTATCACAAACTTTAAAAGGCAGGAGTAAAAAAAGTATTTAGAATATGTTTTTACATATTGGCATTCCTTTATTCTGTGCTGCAGAGTGACAAGGACTTTCTATGTAAAATGCTGGTATTTAAGAGCACGGAGGAAACTGTTGGAGTACAGTATGGCTCCTCCTTTTCTACACATCCAGGTTGCCTTTTGGAAAGAAAGCTGGTGCATTCAAGAGAAGTGCACAGCCCAATATTTATGTCTGGCATAGAATTAGTATGCAGGCAGGCTGTATACTAAGCTTATTTATTTTATAGTGAGGTGTCAGTCTTAACATGGATGAGAGCAGTTAGTTGTGTTAGATTATTGGAAGCTTCTTATTTAAAATGACATGTAGATTATATCTTACCATGTTGCAGCTCGTCTGAAAGTGTCATTTGTTTTGCTGTTTTCACTTGTGAATGTGCACTGCTGTGTCTTAAAATCTTTCTGTAGAAGAGGGCTGGTTCTACAGAAGTGTTTGGAAGAAAGTGTTTGGCACCTCTCCCTATTCTGAGATCTTTGTGTTTCTCAGTCTCAGTGAAGTTTCTCTGAACAAAACAAAAGCATGATCATTGCTATTATGTTTTTAGCTTTTTTTTTTTTTTAAGGTGCAATGTAACACAGCCAGTGGTATAAGCACTGAAAGTATCAGCAGTCAGGAGCTCAAATAAGTAGTGCCTTATAGCAATAAGTAATATGTGCTCAAATGTTCTTTGAGGGTATGCATATATGTTCTTTGGTTTTGTTTTGGTTTTGGTTCGTGTTTTTTTTGTTTGTTTGCTTGTGTTTTTTTTTTTTTTTTTTTTTTTTTTTTTAAAAAATTTAAAAAAAAAAAACATCCCGTTTTGAAAAATTTTTTTTAAAGGAAAATGCCCTTCCAAAATTTTTTTTTTTTTTTTTTTTTTGTTAAATAATTGCAAAAACATGAACATCGCTGTTGGTAAACTATATTGTAAAGGCAATCGGCCTACTATAATTTCTCTTGATTTCTATTATTGCTATGATGAAATCCATAGTTATGTAAAATTAATAATGACTTACTCAAAAGCCCTTTTCCTCACTAATTAAATGTTATAAAGCTGTTATATATGGATAGACATAATGCAATGGTGACAATACATGAAACCTGTAATTAGTTCTAAGGAATTATTATTTTATAATAAAGAGCATGAAAACTTGAGTTGCATGGGAGCTGCAGACCTCAGCACTTCTGAAAATCAAACTTCTGGTTTTTAACCCCCAAAAGTGAGATAAAGACTGTATTTTTATAGGCATTCAAACACAGGTTCTGGATGTCACCAAGAAGGAACAGATAGAAAATGTGGCTAAGGAGATGGAAAGGATTGACGTCCTCTGTAACATTGCAGGGTAATCTGCTTCTATTTGATCTTCCTCTTTCCATTTTTTTTCCTGTCCTACCAAAGTACTTTCTTAAATTTGAATGCAAGTTATTCCTTTAATTTTAATAAGCTTTATCGCTTAATATAAATCTTCATATGTTTTCATCAAAACTGACATCTTTGTGTGCAGCCTTTTTACCCAGACCAAGGAAAAAACAATGGTTCTGAAAACTGAGTTCTAAGTTCTCCCTGGCTCTCTGGCTATCTTGTACTGATAGCTTTGGCCCCCTGGCACTACAGCAAGCAAAGTGGGTGGTTTGCTTGTATATTTTTTGGGGGATTTCCCTATTGCCAAACGTCTTTCTTCATGAATAGAGTCTTTTTCATATCACAGACATTCATCACAAGAAATAAACTGTTGCATTGCTCTCTTGATCAGAACTATTGTGCCTAGTTGATAAATTTGAGAGGGTTGGCTATTACAAAAAAAGGTAGCAGAAAAAAAAATGCACGCAAAGCCATAGATCTGTGAAACATTAATATATTTCATACATTTATTCTAGGTTTGTTCATCATGGAACCATTTTGGAGTGTGAGGAACAAGACTGGGATTTTACCATGAACCTCAATGTTCGCAGCATGTATCTAATGACGAAGACCTTTCTTCCCAAGGTAAGTGGCCCTTGCATTGTGTTTAAAGGAGGACAGGTATAAGTCATCACCATGGGGACAGAGTGGGCTTTGGGTTAAAAATTTGAGTACACAGCTTTGGATAGGGAAGGCCCTGAAATTATGATGATCCTATGCTGTAAAGGATTCTTGGTGTTGTCTGAACCTCCAGGTAGGCAATATATCTAAGGTATAGAGATGATTAATTGGTAAGTAAAATTCTCTAAATACAAAGCAGCAAGGGAACCAATGTAATACAATACAGCACATTGGTCCACCTTATGCAGCAAAACCTCTGCTGCAGAGCGTTTAGAAAAATGCATTAAGGTGCTGCTTTTTCTGCAACAAGGGAAACTATCCCAAGAAGCACTTCAGTGTCATTGACAGCCCTGTTTTAGGGAAGCTTAGTGAGAGTCTTAACCTGTTTTACTACTTCAGCCTAGTACTTATTCATGCTAGTGAAACTTTGTCCAGAAGATCAGCTGCACTTGGGGCTGTTGCAGTGGTTGTTAAGGGTTATTCTGCTGGGCCTGCAGATAACAAAATACTTCACATCTGAATAATACAAATATTCTTTTGCAGATGATTAAGCAGAAATCTGGAAATATTATCAATATGTCTTCTGTGGCATCCAGCATTAAAGGTGAATAGCTTTCTAACATTGCTTTTGTAATTTTTTGTCCTAAAAATGTCCTGTTACCATGCTGCATCTAGAAATTTGCAGTAAACAACTGTTATGTAATCACTACACCTGTGTTTTATCTAAATAAATAAATAAACAAGTAAATAGATGGGCTTCTACACTTCCCAAACTCTGTTTGTACCTGCCAAACTTATACTTTTGAAAAATAATATAGTTTCTTTTCAGACATAGATGAAAATAATTTTAGGTAACCTACCCTTGTGGAGACACTATGTGCTACAAGAAAAGCTTGAACTGGAAGCAAATGTGTATAGAACTAACTTGTCTGTCTCTGTTATTATTTCCATGTTGCCTTCACACTGATCTCCTAGGAGTTGTGAACAGATGTGTATATAGTACTTCTAAGGCAGCAGTTATTGGTCTAACAAAGTCTGTGGCTGCTGACTTCATTGAGCAAGGCATCAGATGCAACTGCGTATGTCCAGGTGAGTCGTCTTACAGTATCTTGTATACTTGGAGCAAAAGCTTTAATAAAAAAAAAATAAATAATAATAAAAAAAACTCCATTTAGTTTAATGTTATTAGGGAGCAGTGGATTGACAAAGGACAATTAAAGCTACTAAGAGTCAAAAAGAACAAGATGTATTTCTAATGTCTTTGAGATGTAAAATAGAAAAGTCATTACTCTTATAATTAGACTGTGTTGAACCCACTCCAGTGCTCTTAACCCAGCACTGAGGCATCTAAACATATACATATTACATCAGCATTGCATGGTATTTGTGTGAAAATTTGTCTGAAAATTAAAAGCAGTCTAGGGTTACCAGGAAGGCTAACTATTGTTTAACGATCTGAAAAGTACAAAATCTTATTCTAAAAGCGTTGTCTTTTGAAATGTATGTTAAGCTGATAGTTCTGTGGACTTTCTCCTGCCTCATGTTATGAAATTACATGTAGATTTCATAGCATACCACATCATTTAAATGCATGGTAAGGCATTCTTTGTCATGATGGTTGATATACTTGAGTTTTAATTATTGAATTTCCAACTCTTGTTAGGAACTGTTGACACACCATCTCTGCAAGAAAGAATTAAAGCCAGGCCAAATCCAGAACAGGTTAGAAAGCAATTTGATTAATTATGTGTGTATATATACACTAAACGCCTTTTAAAAGCAGATGAACAAAACACACTTCACTTGTGCCCAGATTCTAGAATATCCCATATTTCAGAATACAAATGGTAACATAACAAGAGTTTCCTTTAGTTTGATCAGCTTGTACTCAGGCTGAGCCTTAGAATGCATCATAGGGCACTTGCTTAGTGAATGCAGCATGTCTGTCATCTGTGGAAGAATTTGTAGCATTGCTTATAGTATCCAGTGCAGAAATAGAATACCACTGCTTCTTTTGCATATGTTTGCCCTAAACTAGTGCATAACCATGATAGGGCATTCTAGCATATGGTTTTAAAAATGATTTAGGACTGTTCATGTTAAGTAGATAACAGAATCCTAGTTTGAAGGCCATGGGAATATCTACCAACAAAGGTACAAGTGCTCCTATTGGCCTCACTCTGGAACCAGAGAATTGTCTACTCTTAGTATTTTTTCCAGACTGAAATTCATATCAATAAATTACCCTTTTAACTACTTTTTCTAGCATAGATTCCCTATTCAATGTATTAAAGTTTTGACCTCATAGCTTATTTCTAATTTTGCTTTCTACATGTGGTATAATAATTGGATTAAAATGTTTTGGTTTTGATATACCCAATGCCCTTATGTCTAGGCATTGAAAGATTTTCTAGCCAGACAAAGGACTGGTAGAATGGCTACTGCTGAAGAAGTGGCCCATCTGTTTGTGTACTTGGCCTCTGATGAAGTAAGTACCAGACAATAAATGGAATGCCATACTACCTACTTACTTTAGAACACACACACACAATTCTATCGTTTTAGGGGGATTGATATTGTGATGCACAGAACACTCTGAATTTTAATAGAGGTTGTAGAAGTGTTACATACCTGGACCTATAACTTGGATCTTTTATGCCCAAATAATTGTGGATGATGACAGAAATGATCTCTCTTCTAAGTACCACAGTTGGAACATGGTTTAAGGAGGTATGATTGCTGAATATCACATACCTCCCCTGTGCAAGGGCAAATGTTTCCCATTTGCATTTTAGCTTTACAGAAACATGAAACCAACTTAACACTTCAGTACTGATCTGGAGAGAAGAATGTCACCCTCTCATTTGCTTAGCTTGCTTTCTGTATCATCTAAATCTTCATTTGAGTCTTCTTGTAATTGATGACCTGTTCAGATTCTGCTCAGTTGAACAGAGCTAATAACATCAGTGTAAGGTGTTGTTGCTGTAGGTGAGCTCTCTGAAATCCATTTTATGTGAATTTTTATATTCAGGATGTTTTATCATCTTAATACCTTTAATTTGCTATACTCCCTAGTTAGATGAAAGACCTCAATTAAAAGTGTGTTTTATATTCTATATATTTACACTTACTGCTTTTTTGTTGCCTTTTTTTAATAAAAGTTTGAAGAAATCAGTTTCTAATAAACTTTAAATACTATTTTTTGTACTTAATAGCCATAAACTATTAAAATTCATAAAATTCATTCTGTAATTTCAGTCTGCCTATGTGACTGGCAATGAACTAATCATCGATGGAGGATGGAGCTTGTGAGTGAGTCTATCTGAAAATGGAAATTCATACTGTGAAAAACAAAAGAAATATCTTTCTCAGTTAAGATAATTTGCAAAGACTGAAGTCACTAATGCAATGTCTTTGAAAACAAATTTAGTACATTTTTACCACTCTGTAGTCCTTCTAAATTGATCTTACTGGTGTACTTTTTCCTAAATAGTGAAGCATTGGAATAAAATGTATTTAATGTGAATTCTCTCCTAAGAATAAATGTATACAGAAATAGACACTAGTCTTGTGCATGTTTCTGTAATGTCACCAACTGACAGATTTTTTTTTTTTAAATGATGGCTTAAGGGCTTTGATATTTGTGGAGACATTAATGTAAATGCTTTGATTTCCTGTGATATGAAACCTGTCTGTTCAAAATCCAACTTTACTGTTTATAAATGTGAGATTTACTTGATCACAATTTTTAAATGAGAAAATACTGTGGATATTGGATTTCTCAAACTCATCCTGGGTTTAATGCTGGAGCATTCTGATCTTGTTTAGTTTGTTTATGGAGTCTTAAGTATTTTCTGTTTTTCGGAGCATGACCCCAACAGCCAAGAAGGATAAGGTAAAGAAGAAATCCCAAGTTAACCAGAATGGCCCTTCCAAAGCTCACTGAGGTAAATTAAAATGTAAAAACTCAGCCTGACAGGCTCCTGTTTCAGTGCTTTCAGGGTTTAACATGCAGGCCAAGGCACTCCTGCAGCAACTTTTGAAGGCTGATCTTAAAAAGAGACTCTCCTGACTGCAGCAACACAGGGACCTTGCATTGTCTATTCTGAATGTATAAATCAGAATTTCAGAGTAATTTTGGTATGTTTATTACCCACTGAGTTCTATAAATAAATATTTAAAGCTCATTGATACTACTTTTTTTTCAGAGGAATTTTGTAAAAAAAGATGATACCTTCTGCATTTTACACACAGAGCACTAAAGCACAGAAGTGGATATATCGGAGGTGGTCTGAGAAGTTGGTGCCTCAAAGGATTTTTGTCCTTGACCTTATTAGCAGAGCTTTTTGCAGTTAACAGCTAAAAACTTGAAGTATGTTCTAAGGTCTCAACTTTTCCAGCAGATTTTCTACAATTAGTAAATGAGATTTGTTCCTTAATGCTCTTGTAACCTCTTTAATCCCTGGTCTGTTTTTTTGTTGAACTGGGTGATTTCCCTTTCTTCTCCTTTAACTCTAGTGATAATACAAAAAGGGAATTCTTAATGATTTTTTTTAGGACTGTCTGCTTTTTTGGGGGGGGGGGGGGGGGGGGAGAAAGGAGGGCAACTTTCCTGATTCATAGTCCCTATGGAAAATTTTGTCTGATCAAAAAGGTCTGTTTTTTTAATCAGATTTCTAGTCATCCCTACTTCCGGGTGATGCTACAAGGCACAAAGGAACAACATGGCATGTTTGAAGCTGCTTCTGTGTCTGCCCTGCCCAGCCTGTTGCATAAGGCAGAGATACAGGCTGTATTCCGTTCCCTCATGTGTGCTTACCAGACAGGGGGAATGCTCTTAGGTTATTTTTTGAGAAGCCATACATTGGTGGAAGCAATGCAAATACACAAATATTTTTATTCGGATCTTAGTGCCTCCTGCACCCTGTCCTTTCCGGTGCAGAGAGAGAAGATGGCATCCGGGAAGCCCTTAAGCTCCTCTCCAGCTCCAGCGTGAGGATGCTGCTGCTGCCTGGTCGGGTGAAGCTGTGTCTTACGAGGCGGCGGCAGCAGGGGAGGAGGAGCCAGGGCTGGCACAGAGCTGTTGCCGCTTGCGGCCCGCTGCGGATTGTCGTTCTATCGCCTCTCTCCAACACAGCTAGTGCCTTGCCGCGGGCTGCACAGGGACCTGCTGTCTCTCCACCACCCCTGCCCTTCTTCAGGTGGGTTTTGTGCATCTCCCTTTCTGTTTTGGTGCATCTCCATTCCCTGGGGCTGGATGCAGCAGGAGGGGGTTATGCGGAGAACTGTGGTGGCCTTGTAGGCAGGAAGCTAGCGGGGCAGGGGAAGCAGGTTGCATCAGGGCTTGCTTACGTCTTTTTCTGGGTAATACATGCTTTATTTCTTCCTCTTTTATCTAGTCACCTGGTACATTTCCTCTTACATGTTGTTTTATTCTATTCTATGCTTGTTGTTCTGGTGGTGGTTGTAGTACTTGATTTATATTCCTGCCTGTGCTGTCTGTGTGGGCAAAGCAGAAGCCCTGGCACTCGCCAGGGTAGTAGAGCTAATACTACAGGCACGCACATGCTGCGCCTGTCAGTCGTCCTGGAGTTCTACTCTGCCTCGGTTTGCTCCTGCCTCCCAATTAAAATAAGTAAAATGAAATAGAGATGTAATAAAAACCTTTCTAATTTCAAAACTATGTATTTTACAAGGTTCTTTTAAAATAAGTCTGTTACTGCTTGCTTGCCAAGGTAGAGGCCTTTACTCTGTGTTATAAGAGAAATCATGGAGAAGAATTTGATTTAGTTTGCACGTGGCACTGAAGCTTTAAAAAAAATCTGGCCTGAGTTTGTGCTTGTGAACAAAGTACTCGCATTGACCTTGTTAATTCAACAAGCTGTTGCTGAGAAGCAAGAGCATGGAGAAGTTGGCAGGGTCAAAGCCTCCCCCTACAGAAAGAAGGGCAGCACGTGCAATAGCAGATTCCTTCCCTCTCACCTTGAAGCCATCCCTGCTAAGCTGAAGCAGGAACTCAGATTTCCTTGCTCCATTTATCTTTTCTTCTCTTTACACCGCTATTAGCAGTGCGTGCAGGAGCTGGGGTTATTGGGGTACCTGCAGTTCTGGGTAGTAGAGAGGCATTTATGGAGTCCTGGTCCTACTGAAAAGACTGCCCTAGCAAAATCCTGAACATCTTCTGATAAAATCAAAAATATCAATTAATTCATGAAGAACATCAGGATTACAACTACTTGGTTCCACGAATAGTAATTACAAGTTGTAGAACAGTAATGGAATTCGAATAAACTAACACTTTTAACTTGAAAGCAGAACTGTTATATTAGTGAAACAGTTTGCTTGTAGCCCAGTGCTTTTTCTCTCTTAGCCTTTTCTTGAACCAGTTTCATATCAGAACATCTGAGAAACACCCAAATGTTATAATAAATTCTTTGTTCATGGTGTCAATCAACCCTAGATATCAAGTATATCTTTATAAACTGCAAGGTTGGTAACTGAGAACTGCCTCTCTGACTTGCTTCCAGGAGTTTAAGAAGGAATTTTTTTTTTGGCTCAGAAATTCTGGCTCAAATTGAGACTTTTGTTCCTGACTTTTGTTCTCAGGCTCATAGAAGTTCCCAGAATTATAAGCTCTATAGTTCCTGCTCAGAAGTGAATATTTTAAGGGCAACTTCTACTTGTACAAATGAGAGCAACATGACTCATGTTGCTTGTTCTGTGGGGAGCCAAGAAGGTGCTGGAGAGTGAAATCTCCCAAGCCAAACAAATCCCACAGCCTGATTTGTAGGCAGTCTGATAACTAAGTGAAGCATGCAGATCTGATTGGCACAGTAAAGCAAAAGATTCAAACATTTTGTTTGTTTGTTTTCTTAGATATTCAGTCGATGTGTTTGTGAATAGCCGTGTTAAACAGAAACCACTTTCTTGAAACAATTCATTAAAAATCAAGGTGGAATTGTTCAGGTTTTAAGCTAGGATAAAAATGTGTATACTTCAGAAATGGTGCTTGTTGGCCACTTATGTTGCTTTCTTCACAGATTCTGTGATGCTTTCAGGACTAATAGTCCTGGCAAGAGATGTTGACAACAAATTGCCTTCTGTGCTGTAGAAGGCATAAAATACGTATGTGAGCTATATTATCTTGTGCATACCAGCATTTTTCTAAAACCTGAAGGGTTTATTGTACTCTACAAGCTTAACTGAGCCTTTCCAACACTGTCTTTTGTTCTTATGTGCAACACACACAGATATGCAAAAAAAAAAAAAAAAAAGCCATTACATCAAATTCAAAATCGGACTGAGTTTTTTTAACTGGTCTTATATGGAAAGAAGCAATATCATTAAAAAGACTCTTTACTTCTCTTTAGCCTTTTTTACTACTACTTAACACTTTTAGTGTTGTTATTTTCTATAGGATTACCACAATGGTAAAAGAGGATACTGGAAATGAGAATGAAGATTCTGAGCTGTCAGCATGTGTGAAAAATGTCATGATTCCCATGCATGACAAAAATAAGGTAATTAGGATCTCAAAGTTGCAGATTTAGTCAGAAGAACTTTCCTTTTACATTTTTTCTGTAATTGTTAAAATGCTGAAGAGAATGTAAAAAGAATTCTCCTTCTCAATAAGGGAATTCTTTACAAATAACAATTGAATCAAAGTCTGTAGTGTGTTGGACAGTTGGAAATGATTGGCTGCAATTTCAGCTTGAATTAGAAAATTAATCAGTTTAAGTTTTACAGACAATTATGAAAGAGTTGAATGAAAGAGTTCTCTGCTTTAAATTGTGCCTCTGTGTTTAAAAGTTGTTTGTTCATCTCTCCCTTTATTAATCTGTCAAAATTAACAAAACAGTTTTAAACTTCCATATGGGTATTTCTGGAGTTAACTTTGAAAAAGATGAATTTGAAATAAACTAGTGATAAATGCAAGTAAGAATAAAATATAAATGATAATTTAGAGGGAATATGATATTGATTCTAGAAATGTGTTGAGTGTCTTCTATAAGCATGGGTAGCTGGTGACTGCTAGTCACAAGCTTGGTTAACCAAGTAACTTCACTCAAAGCCCCCAAGACTTGGTGTTCCATCCGTGACAATGAGTAAGGGATACATTTTATGTATATATACACAAGACAGAAATAATGGGAAGTGTGGAACTAGTACTGGCTGAAGGCCAGGCCACAGGGTAGGCAGGAATTCCGTAGTCGTCCTATGACAATCTGCTGACATGAAGGTGAGTAATTATAAGGGAAGGTGGATGATTAACTTGTCGGAAATAAGGACCGTAAAATGAAGCAAAATACATACCCAAAAATGGTCAAAAAATATTTTGTCTATGAATATAGATAAGTAGATGAATCAGTATAAGAGAACAGTTTGAAGAAACCCCTTCATCAAGGAGGGGGAAAAAAAAACTCCTGGAGTGGTATTTCTTCATCTCTTGACTTACCAGTTTGAGCCTTCCAGCAATGGATCAAGTGAGTAATGTTTTCACTGGCCGTCTGTGCTGTTTGTTTTTTCTTTGCCTAATCAATACTAGATTATGTTGTTTTCATTCAAAGCTGTGTAGCAGAGGTTAATTAGGAGTGTTATTACAGATTATTGTCTCACTGGAATGATGCTAATGCTAATTGTTAATTCTGCTGTAAAATCAAACACAATATTCTGGACCAAAACACTATCCAACTGTAGAAATATTGACAATTACTTAGTTCAGACAAAAGACAAGCTGAACGCACCCTGTTAATACTGATTTTTATTAGGTATATTAATGAAAGTATATGTATGTATACACATGCATATATGTATGGAGATTATATATATGGGCCCAACCTACTGCCATCACATGTGATTGCAGATGTCTTGTACAGTGCTACAAATGCTTACAGTGCCACCTCTGAGAGAATCTATCTGTTTTAATTAAGGAAGGGCCGACGGTGGACCCCAAAGGCACTGATGGGAACATACAGACAGAAGAAACTGCCCTCTTGAATCATTGTGCTCAGCAGCCTCAGGAACAGATCACTGAGTCTTCAACACCTGCAAGAACGTTGAGGCAAATATTTGCCTGTCCTCCTCAAGGTTTACTGGCCCGAATAGTGACGAATGGTATGTAAGATAAATGCAGCACACAATGTTTAGCTGAACTGGCAAACGGCAAAGTAGTACTTCATTTTCTAGGTATGACGTCTGACTATTTTTCTCAAAAGTAGTGACAGGAAATAGCTGTTTTACATAGCATATCTTTCAACATGTTAGTAGAAGAAATATTGAAGTAGAACAAAGATTTGAATGTTCCTCCATTCTGTCTTCCATGTTAAACATGGTAGGCTTATTGGCCTTGGCACTGTGAATTGTTTTGATCAGAAGTAAGAGCTCCGAACTTTTTTTTTTTTTTTTTTTTTTTTTTGATTGCTCATTTTGGTGTGAAAGCAACATCATTATAAACAGTGCATTCTTAGCACACTGGATTGTTATGGAATCAAGTTTACAAACGTGAGGCATTGCAATGATACCTTTTATTTCTTAGTGCTCTAGATTGTAAAGCCAAGGCACACTGACCCTTCTTTAACTCTGCCCTGCACTGAAGATACACGCACAAAAGTTGTCTAACCCGCTATTTCTGACTTTTCCAAACAAGAGGTATTTTTTATGGATTTGACTGTTTCCACCGTCTCTGCTGTCTCTCATTTGGGGTTTTTAGGCTTCTAAATGTGAGAATCAGCTAATCTCTTCTTTACCATCTATTATAACAAGATAAAGAAAAACCCAGTCTGAAAGTGCAATTCATTTTCAGGGTGACAGAGCACTGGAACAGTTGCCTGGAGAGGTTGTGGAGTCTCCTTCTCTGGAGATGCTCAAAACCCCCTTGGACACAGTCCTGCACCATGTGCTGTAGGTGACCCTGCATGTGCAGGGGAGTTGACCCAGGTGATCTCCAAAGGTCCCTTCCAATCTTAATGATTCTATATGGTTATAAAGCTTTTTGTTGCAGTTTTTTGTACTCTGTAACTTTTATGCATGTGTATGCTGGTTTCCTTGTATAACATGTTGGGAACTTGAAATAGGTGTAATACTTTCACACGAAGAACTTGTTTCTCTGTATTGTACCTGTTTGCTGCATCAGGAACAAGTCTGTACTGCCTTAAGCTGCCTGGAGACAGGACCTGCTTTAGGATTTTTTTTCACCCATAAATAGAATAGTGTATTGCTACCTATCCAGCCACAGAATGATATTTAAATACTTTGAACAATGAGGTTGGAGCCACAGTCAGTCTGAAGACTGGCCAGGTTGAACAGCAGCAGGTTCTTACTACAGTTTTTCTTCAGAAGAAAGCAGCTCCTTGAATGTGAGACAAGTGTAAATGAAAATCTTAGTCCCACACACACACACTTAGAAGATCTGTTTAGGGAGCATCCAAGGTTACATAGTTAGGATTAAACTAATTTTGAAGTAGTTCTATTTCTGATTAATGGCAGCTTTTTCTCTGAATAAAAAACCTCTTGTTACCCAGCAGTGAACAGAGTCATCCTTGAGAGATTATTAAATATGGCTATTTCTTATCTTGTTTCAGTTGTGATTGTGGTCCTGGTTTGGGCTGTGACTTGGTCCATCACTGGGGCCGAGTGCCTCCCAGGTGGAAACCTGTTTGGAATTCTGTTTCTTTATTTTTTTGCTGTCATTGGAGGTAAAATTTTTGGACTCATAAAAATACCAACACTGCCTCCTCTCCCTGCTCTACTTGGTAAGATATTCTTTCTTCATTTTCTTCTTGGATAGTTTTGTCATACAGATGTTTCCCAACTGTCTGAATGTTAAATATGTTAAGATTGGGAATATGCAAACTACCTCAACCTCAAAATTTGTAGCTTTTCCGAGTTAGTTGTATCAGTTGCTTTCAGAGAAGGTGCAAAATCTCCCTAAATGGCTCAGATAAAATAGTATAAATGTACTGAGGCTCTCTGAATTCTTTGAGGGTCAGAGAATTGTACACCCAGGCATTCAAAATTTACTGTCCTTGCCATCCCCTTTACTTAAAATCTATTTATAATATCACTGGACAACAGTCTTAATTTGACTGTTGGAATAGAGTAATTACTTGATAAATAAATTATTACTGAGTTGTTTTGCATACCTCTCCTGCAGACTAGGGAAGTGCTTTCCAAATATATTTTTTCTACTAGTAACCAAAATCAATTTCTTCTCTTTATGTCAAATAATTGAATTCTGAAAAAATCACAAGAAAAAATTATTCTTAATGTTAATTTGAATCAATCGTAAGCATTTCATATCAACATTTTTTTCATAAAAATGTAAAACAATGCTGGGGATGTCAAAAGCCTTTTTTTTATTTTACATAAAAATATAAAATGAGAGATGAAAAATACATTATTTTAGAAATTCTCAGAACCTTTTCAGACTTCTTTCTCAGGGGAGATTTTGGTTACTACACAGTACTGTACTGTGTAGTACTGTAATAGTGGAACTGAAAAAGGCTACAACTTCTCACCAGCTGTATGGTGCCCCCCTATTATCTTGAATGCATTAATGGGTAGAGCAGTAAAAAACTGTGGCAGAGCAGGCTACAAATATCCACCTTTAGTGAGGCCTGATAGCTTTTATACAGTACCTTTATGGCAACGTGTGTGTTATAGCACTGCTTACTTTCATAAATGAGAACAAATTCAAAGGAGAGAAGATTTGCATATAGTGTGTGTGCCTGTAGTAATACAAACACAGACTTAAGCAATTGAGAAGCTTTTCCTAAGCTTAAAATATATATGTTATATATATGACTTCTGACTATTAGGGTTCTGCTTTTCTTAATTACATCTATATCTGAAAGCTGTGAGTTGAGCATGAAGCTGCTTGTCAGGTAGGTAATATTAAACAACAGAAACTTAAGCATGACAGTACATGTCAGTTGAGTCGCTCAGGATAGAGTTAATGGCTCACGTTCCCAGGCTTTGAGGCAAATTGGAGGAATCTGAGTCAAATGGGAAAAAAAAAGAAGATACGTTTGAAGACTTTTTAACATGAAGAATACAAATCTTGTAGTCTCACAAAGGAATTTTTGCCTTGATCCATCTGTGCCAGGTGCAGTTTAATGTGACTCTCAGTCAGTGAGCCTCAGTCCTTGAGGAAAAATGGAACGAAACTGCTACCGAAACAATCGGATAGGCATAGTGCTCTTCAGGTATGTACTGCAGACGCATTTCTGTAGCAGACAACCTGGAGCAGAACAGTAAAGATATCCTTTTAAGGTGGATTTTTGCCTTTGTTTAACAGACTTCTAGATCTGGGCAGCTTTGGCAGCCTGGACCTCATGCAAACCTTGAATAAGGCCCATGATCAGTATTTTAGCCCACAGGCTGACATAATTATCATGAGGCACTGCAGATTAATTATAGCACTGTTTTATTTTCCAGGAGGGTGTAAGCAGATCAATGTCTAAAAATTTAGAGTGCTCCAGGGCAAATCATATTCACAGCCAAAGCTTACAGGCTCTTACCAGACTTGGAGCTACCTAGCACAGCATGTGTTTGCTTTTGGTCTTTCCCATTTCTTAACATGGCTAATGAGAAGTTATGCCACAAAAATGCATATTTGAATCATCAGACGTTATGGTGGTAAATCTTTGTAGTTTAAAGTTAACCTTTTCCATGATTTCCTGCATCTTTCCAGAGCTACAGTTCAGATGGCAAAACTGTCTAATCGGAGACCTCCTGCAAAGCTAATATTTGTAAAAGGTTGGATCTTGGAAGTAGATCAAATAGGGAACAAACGCAAGTTCCTGACTCTATTCTTTTTTCCCTTCTCCCTACCCCAGCTTTGCATAAGTGTTGCATTGCCACACAATTTAAAATCTGTTAGTTCATGATTAGCCTCCTTAGATTAGGTCTCCCAAGGACCTCAACATTAGCTTTTCAGTGATATCTGCATTTCTTGCACGTTGAAGCATTTTTAACAATTTCCGGCTTTTGAAATGAATGTCAAATTGTTTATTTTTCTTTAAGGGATGTTGCTTGCTGGTTTTTTCATCCGAAATACCCCCGTCATAAGTGACATTATCCAGATAAACCTGCGCTGGTCTGTAGCACTGAGGAATATTGCTCTTTCCATTATCTTAACCCGAGCAGGACTTGGCCTGGATCCAAAGGTATTCGACCAACTATTACTGAAACAAATTCTGTCTATTCTTTGCTCCTGCAAGTCCAAGTAATCAAGGGCAGGATCCAGAGGATTTCATTGCCATGCTTACAGTTTTAAATCCAAATCTGGTTTGGTGTGAGTTTAACTCTAACTTAGGTTGTGGGGTTTTTGTGTGAGCTTGTGAGCTCTTTTTTTAAACCCACAAGCTAAANTTTTTTTTTTTTTTTTTAAAAAAACCCACAAGCTAAGTCAGAGTTAAACAATTTTAAAAAATAATAACAAAAAGCCATAACCTGTACTGCAGCTCAAAGGGGGTTAACAAACCATATCAAACTTAAATACTTTTTTTCTTCCTTAGGACCCTGAGGGTGCATATACTAATGTCTGAATGTGCTTATATTGCAGGCCCTTAAGAGGCTGAAAGCAGTTTGTCTGCGGCTTTCTTTTGGACCATGCATCTCGGAGACATGCACAGCTGCTGTTCTTGCCTACTTGTTCATGCATTTGCCATGGCAGTGGGGGTTTATATTAGGGTAACCTACACTCTTTTCTCCTATATAACAAAGGTTTCTATTTTCCTGTGACAGCTAAGTGACCACTGTTTTAGTTCTCTCTCAAAAAGAGACCTCTGTTTAATGCCAGTTAATAGTGGCCTGCCCTGTGGTGAAATATGATGGGAAATTTGCCTAGTCCCTGTGGTTGGTTGCTTACCATCCCTGTCTGACTCTGTGGCTAATTTAAGAGGTCATGTTTCCAGTTTGTGGAGGAGCACTTGCATCACTACTCTTCATTGTTTGTGATCTGGGCGCTTAAGGAAAAGGATGGTGCAATCCCTGGGTAGTTAACCATAACACAGACAGACTTTAGGGGCCAAGAAGAGTACTACATATGGGAGGATCTTTGTGCTGGAATTCAAAATATCTGCTTGAAGAGATGCCTGTAGCATAGTTTCCCTGTCACTGAAAAGTAAGGATATGGTATGTTAAATACTGCAATAATAATCTTAGAGAGGCAACCTTTCCCATCTAGGCTCTGTCTAAAGCATAGACTTGGTTCAGACCTCTATGTTGGAAGAGGAAGGATGACATTCTTCTCTGCCACACACATGTGTTTTTTTCCTCCCATGAGAAGGAACTAGGGTCCCAAGTCATAACCATGAGGTTAGGCTCCCAATTGGAAAATCATGGGATATATCAAGGAACATGACTGGCTAGCACTGTGGTCCATGGAGATCTTTTTCAATACTATTGAACTGGCAGGAAGTTAAAGCTGATTATAAATCTGCATAGATATATCCTTGTAATTAATAGGGAAAGATAAAATATCTCAGAGGTCTGCGTACCTACTTGTGCTTTAAAAGGAGCAAGGTCAGAAAGTTTTGAGGGCCTTCTTCCCGCTGTCCCGGTTCTTTTTTAAGAGAAAATGAAACCATGTGTTTTCAGTTTTGTTCTAGGTGCTGTTTCCCCTGCTGTGGTGGTGCCCTCAATGCTGATATTACAAGCAGGGGGTTATGGGGTGGAGAAGGGTGTCCCAACCCTTCTGATGGCTGCTGGCAGCATTGATGACATCCTGGCAATTACGGGATTCAACACCTGTCTTGGGATAGCTTTCTCTTCTGGTATGCTTGTTGTTCTGTGGCTGGGGAAGGCCAGAGCAAACCCTCATATTTTGAGGAATGCTTGTTCTGTTGTGGCTGAATAGTTTATATTGTAATATCCCCATGTAAAAGTATTGGTGTAACTTTGCTCTTGAAGTTGTGGATCACAAAACTGAGAGGTATTNTGGTGTAACTTTGCTCTTGAAGTTGTGGGTCACAAAACTGAGAGTTTTTTTTTTTAAGAGTTTTTTTTTTTTTTTTTTAACACCTTCCCTCCCCTCCCCCCCCACACACCCACACACACACCTGCCCTGGGCTGCTAGGTCTGGTCCCTGCAGACCCAATATAAGTGCTTTCAGTTTTCCCTAGGGCTGGATGTGCTCAAGTAGTGGCCCTTCCTCTCTGCGATGCACTTCTTTGGCATGAAGCTAGTAAAGAGAAAAATGCACCATCACGTTCTTCCAGACCTGTAGATTCCCTCCTGAAACCCTTTACTCACACAACTTAAACACCTCCATAAGTCTAACAGCTTTTGTGGCTGGAGGGTCCCATGTATTAGAGCCTCTGACCTCATTGTGCTTTGCCGTTAGGTTCCACTCTGTACAACGTGCTCCGTGGAGTGCTGGAGGTGGCGGTTGGCATTGCAGCTGGGGCGATTCTGGGAATGTTTCTTCGGTACTTCCCAAGCCATGATCAGGTAAAAACTAAGAACACTTCTTAAATTTTAATTTTAGGGAGAGCATGTGGTTCTCTATAAAAGATTACCATTCTTAAATTACTAATTTCCAAGCTTTGAATGATGCTGTTTTGGGGTGAAAACAGGACCCAAAACACATACCTAATAACTTCCAGATTATAAATTGACTGTTGTAAATGGAGCTGATACGTTTTGTAGTAGATTACTTGTTTGCAGTACTAATCTGACAGTCCTTCCCAATGGAGAGAGAGTTTGGAACCGCAGCCCATCATCCTGGTCCCACTGAAGCAGTGGAAACATCCCCTCATGTAGGGATTTCTCTTTCGCACAGTAAATAATAGGACGGATATGATTCTCATTTGCTTCTGTAAGACGTTTCCAGTAGGTACAAGAGCAAAAAGGAGCAGAACATGTAATGTGTTTCAAGTAATTTGATATATCAGTGATTAGAATGTGTTGCCTTCAATAAAATTGAAGTTTGTGATAGATTAATTTGATATAAAGTGGTGACTAACTGAACAAAAATTGGTAGAAGGAAGTAGATGTGTCCTGGTCTGCCAAAGTCAGTTTGCAAAGCATCTAATGCCGTCCGTGGAAGCAAGTTTTCTTCTTAATAAATACCAAAAATATGGCATAGGAACCTACCTAAAAAACAAGAACAGTGGAGCGGAACTGCGGAATTCATATGATGTAACTGTCTGCTGAGAAAATAGATAAAATAAACCCAGGTTATTTCTGACAAAAGCTTGTTCAGCTTCTCCTTAAAAACATCTAGTGGCAAGGATTCCACCCCTCCTTGGATAACTGCACAGTCAAATACTAGAACAGTTTATCAGAGTGGAATTAGGGATGTGAGAACAGAATGTTATGTTCCTTGGGATACAAAAAGCCATTTGTGTGCTGAGTTTTCAGATGAGCAAAGGAGGAGAAATATTACATTTCAAGAATGTTAGTTTTCCAGGAATTAGAAGCCCTCAGCCCAAGCAAATAGTTCATCTCACTTGAAAGTTTTCATTCCTTCATTATGGTATCTTTTGTCAAATGACATATAACTTTTCTTTACTTTGTTTCTAAACTTTTATTTTTTCATTTGTTTACTTTGTTGCAGGCATCTCTGACATGGAAGAGATCGTATTTTGTTCTGGGTCTGTCCATGTTTGCTGTTTTTGGCAGCATCCAGTTTGGTTTCCCTGGGTCAGGAGGGCTCTGCACATTAGTCCTAGCTTTTGTTGCCGGTGTGGGATGGTCTGATGACAAGGTAAATGTTTCTACAAATAAGCATGCCACACCAAAGGAGTTTGATTTCTGGCAGGAGCAGCAATGGTGCATGGACAAAGCTTTCAGGGGTGTTCAGATTTAAGCACTCCTCTGTCCAAGTTTTGGGGTCATGTAGCATGGCTGAGAGTTGCTGTCTGTGTGTGTGTCCATATGAAGCATGCTCACTTTTGAACTTATTTTAGACACACTGTCATCAGATACAGCTGGAGAAGTCTGCCTACTGCGTAGCTGGTGTATTGCTGAGATTTTCCTGGTGACCTTCTCCCAGGCTGTCTTGTACTCTGTACTGTACCATTCCTGGTGGAAGCAGATTAGCAAGTGCAGTCCACAGAAAGTAAGAAACAGTGTTCCCAATACTAAAGCAATAATGGGGGCAATAAGTAGAGTGAAATGTCTTTTTTTTTTTTTAATAATTAAAAAGAGGTTAAAATAATAGGGAAATGAGAAAATAAGGAAAATGTTTAGAGCCCCACACTTTTGCACATTCAGTCCTGGACACACCTTGCTAATGTGGAATCCACTTAATTTAAAGAAAGGTATTAAGTGTAAAAATGCAGCTCTTGAAAAAAGCGAGTGTGAAGTTAAAACAAGAGCAGTTTATACTTAGATAGCACATCCCATTGAAAATTCAATAGTCTTGACTAAGGTGGAATTTCAAATTTCTTTAGCCTAACTTTGCTCCTGTTCACTTGGAGCAAGGCCTCCAACTGACTGCAACAGGAGCAGAGTTAGGCCATTATTGAAGCTTAAGATGATCTGACCTTGTTAAGACATAAATGGAGGCACAAACAGCTTTGTGGAAAATCAGCTATGTTTTAATTGCGTGTGTGTGTATATGTGTATATATATATATATTATAGTTTGAAAACTGCTTTGTTACTATTCATATATCAGTGTTGTCTTCCCCACCACTCCCACTCCTCTCCTTTCTTGAAAGAACAAATATTCATTTACTGAATTTTACATACTCTGACCTCTGCAAGGTATACATCTAAGCTTAAACCTTTTAGCCTTAGGTCAAAAGTTAATCATAAACTAAGTCTGACCAGTCTTTATGGTATGTTTTCACCTTATCCTTTGATTAATTGAGTGTTGTATGCACTTGACCAGGTTATGGTGAATTCAGTTATTTTTTTTTCTGTTCTTATGTTGCAGAAGGCAGTAGAAAAAAATGTTGCAGTTGCGTGGAATGTCTTTCAGCCTTTTCTCTTTGGTTTAATTGGAGCAGAAGTATCTGTTATGTCTCTCAGGCCTGAAACTGTAGGTAAGATCATTCAGTAGTTATCCAGCTTGTTAGTAGCTTACAGTCTATGGTTAAGATGCGTGTTGAATGCACGTTATGAAGCTTATTGCCCTCAGGCATCTCTGCGCAGTAATGCCAACAAGTTTTTATCTTTGTTGTAGGGCTCTGTATTGCTACATTAGGCATTGCCCTCATTGTACGAATCCTAGTCACATTCCTGATGGTGTGTTTTGCTGGGTTTAATTTCAAGGAGAAAGTATTTGTCTCACTGGCATGGATGCCCAAAGCCACTGTCCAGGTAAAACAAGCCATTGCTTCCATTACACGCTGTATTTACTGCCCTTAGGAGAACTTTTCCTGGCTAGCATCAAAGTAAACTAGGAGAAGGAGAAGCCTATTAACAGCTGAGCGTATTGTTTGTATTATGCATATCCTAAACAGTTCAGCCTTAAGCCTACTGGGGAGGTGCAAGGGGAGGTTTCCTCTATACAGTGTAAGGGCATTTTGCATGTATCTGAGGTCATACTCTTTTCAATGTCAATGAATTGTACAAACAGACTTTATTGTAGAATAGCTGGTATAGCAGTTTATTTTGCCTTTACACACCAATTTTAGGGCTTTTCATCTTGTAGCACATGAACTGTCTGCTGGAATGGTTGCAGCAGAGGCTCAGAAGGGGTTTTAGTTTGTGGCAATTTTAAGAAAAGGTGGCCTTACATTCTCATTGCTAGATAAGCCTTGAGCGTATTGTCCTTCTTCCTTTATATCACAGATCTTGGGTCGCTTAGGACTTTGTATCAGTAGCATGATTATTTGCAAACACAATTTAATAAAGCAGCATATTTAATACTGCAAGCTTTATAAACTAAACTTTCAGAAATTGCTACTAACTGACTACCATCAGGACCTGTTTGCAAGGTGCAGCATTTTCACAGCTGCAGTATGAGATATATAGGTTCATTTTGTTAATTATCCCTTCTCCAGAAGTGGGATAACGTGACAGCTCAGAAGTGGTTTTCAGAGGGGGCTACCCACTCATTAGTTTAGGAACTAATGAGTTCCAAGTGTAGTCAAGTGAAAATCATTACCAGAGATGTAATATAATCTTTTTCTGCATCCTGCCCAGAAGCGAAGCAGATGAATGAATGAAAAGAAACAAAAAAAGTACTAAGAAAGAACTGAATGGTAAACCTTTTTCTCCTCTCGGTGTTAGTAGTTACTTGCTGCATCTGAGCAATGTTTTCTTTCCTGTAGGCTGCAATAGGCTCCCTTGCCCTAGATACTGCAAGAAGGCATCAGGATGAGCAACTGGAAAAGTATGGAATGGATGTATTGACAGTAGCTTTCCTGGCCATCCTGATCACAGCTCCAATTGGAGCCCTGGCTATTGGCTTGGCAGGACCCAGACTTTTGCAGAAGGCTCAACCAAATAAGAAGGAAGATGAAGAAGGTGTTGAAGCTGGAGAAGAGCCAGACGCGTGTGAACATCCATAAGAAAGGTGCATATGGGAATACAGTCCTTCAGCCCCTGCTACGTTTATTGAGTAAGCACCATGCATCTTAAGTCTGTCTAGAAGAAACCAAAACCGCTTATCACTTGTATCTACTATTTTAAAAACAGTTTAGAAACATGTTTTTAAACAGTTTTTATAAAATATTTTTAACTGTTGATGGTGCCTTAAGAGATGAATGTGCTAAACATACAATGACTAGGCTGGCCTGGCAGTGAGTCACTCAAGAAGTTAGCAGGCAACCGTTATTTGGAATGTGTGGGTGTGAGGCCTGGAAGAGGATCTGAATTGTTCAGGAATGGAGTGGTGTATTGAGATAGAATTTAAGCAGGAAAAAAAAATTAAAACCACAATGATTAACTTCTGGTGGTTGGAACTGGGCCATCAGATGACAAGTTCAAAGGCTCAAGAAACATGACTTCTGAATTAGGTAGGCATTTCTGAAACTGTATTATTTGTAGAGTGTATGTGTATACCTGTGTATATGGAAGGATTATACTGCAGTGTGTGTGTCTGTTTTGTATATGCTTTTATTTCCAAACAAAAAGAAATCTTCCTGAAAAAGCCTGGACCTCCAGGACAGTTTTAAAAGTACCAGGAAGTTCTGTGGTAAGGTTTTTGCTGACATTTGTGAAGTACACCTATTTAATTTTGACCAAGTTTCTTTACCATATGTGTTGCTGTTCCCTCTGCTTCCCTAGTGAATATACAATCTCTACATACGTGGATCCATCCTCATCCCCTGACCAGAAGGGAGAGCACTTTCAAACTGTGCAGGGTGATTAAAGGTTGCTGTGCTGCACTTGATAGTTACTACATCAATCTCTGACCTCTGGGCATGTTCCTGCCCTTTGAATAGTTAATGGAGGCACTCAATTACTTAAGTAGGGGCTGTTTTAATAGGAACTTCATGTATCTGGAAATGGAAACAGTGGTGGAGCTGTTACCTAATTGATATGGGAATATGGTAGTTCATCTTTGGCTATTTGTAAAACATTACATTTCACGTAGTTGAAGGTGTATGTGTGAGGTGTATGTGTGATTTTTTATTTTTTTTATTTAACTTTTAAAAATGTTTCAGAGAGCAGAATCTTCCTGCAGACAAGGATCACTCTCTCAAAGCTGGAGTCTGTTCAGCAGCAGAAGTGTGAAGGATAAGGGTTGTAGCCTTTTAGCTTGGAACAGTTTCCTTGCAGAACCAGCCCTTGTTTATGAGGATCTCTAACACTTGCTCACCATCACAGAAACATCTCATAAATTGTATTTACTGCATTCCCTTAGCCTGTTTCACTATCCCAATTTATTGATTAGATTGACTCCTACCATTATGAATCTTTGAATAGCTCTACCAAAAGCATCTTGTTTTCTACTCTAAACTCTGTCAAATCAGTTTTCCTTCCCTCCCTGCCATATGTGGGTGCTTCTTCCCAGACCCCAACCCTAATCTGAACTAACTCTTGAATATGAATCAACTTGAAGCTATGACATAGTGCTTTTCATTTTAGGGCTGTAGGACTAATGTTTTATAGTGCTTCTCTCCTTTGCCTTCCAGTAGGGAACAAACCACTTGTTTTTTGCCCTGAAAAGTAAAATGGTATTTGTGTTAAGAGAACCTCTCAAATTTAAAAACAAACAAACAAAAAAACAGTATTGTGACTTTGTGTTTTTAAGCAGCGGTTAATTTTAAAAAATAGAAACTCACTTTTTGATCTGAGTTGGAGACGATGGAGTCATAAGAAGACCACACCTCCCTTTTAACAAAATGCCATGAATTCATTTATGAATAACACAAATTTAAACCCATAAAATCTTTATGCCTCTTTAGAGTCCCTCATTTGCAGCAAATAAAATTAGAGCACAAGGTGCAGTAAAGCAGAATGCCTGGAGTTCTGCTGTGAGGCAGACCTCATCACGGCGGTGATAGGCAGAGCTTTGGGCACGGGAGCCTGCTGTGGTTCACAGGATCCGCTGCAGCAGAAGGCTCTGCGGCACCGTGTGTTCCTGGCAGCATGTGGCGGCACTTACAGCAGGCAGCATATGGAAAAAGACGGAAATTGGCCATCTGGAAGCAGGAATTCGCACAGGCCAAGGGACGCACTGATAATGTAAACATGCATAATCACTGTTTTCTTTCTCTTTCAGCAAACTGAGCACTGAAATCTAAAAGTATGTGCGAAGCACATGGGATAATGTGGGCATGATGCAGTGAATGATGTAGTTCTTAGTTTGCTTGATCTAGTTTAAAATGCATTTAATATCTGAGACAAATTCAACACCTTTCTCCTTTTTACAAGTTTATTTATAAGTTCAGTACAACCACTGTTCAAATTTGTAATTAAAAAAAGCAACTTCTACTGTTCTAGTAGAATTAAAAAGGTGCATTATGTCATACAAAGTTTTTCCTTCCCTGACTTTGCAGTGAGACTGAAGATATGTTCCATTGCTTTTCTCTTGGTCCTTATTAGAGCTATGGACAAATTCATCCCTTTGTGTAGAGCTTCCCACATCAGAATGGAAAAGTCACACAGTGCCACAATAGATCCTGGTGAATAACTAGCTAAACCCGTTCTTATCAGTGAGAGACAGGGCTCCACAGACACATTCCTTAAGATGGTGGTGACTGGTAAGAACTAAAGTAATGCAAAGAACATAGTAATGCTTTGTGTGAATTGGAATCTTAAGATGAGATTGAAAATTCACTGATTACTTACACTTGTTATGTAATCAAAATAAGAGCATTTCAGATGCATGTTCAAAGCAAAGTGGCTGTTAGAGAAGAAAGCAATGTGCTTGTTTTCTTCCCTTTGGCACAGTGTTCAACTTAATAATGAAATGTCCCATGTGTGGCTTGCAGATGAAGAATCCAAGCTACCTGCAGCACTGATCAGCCAAAACAATCTGGTGCAGTGCTGCAAAGTCATTGCCCAAGCAAGTTTCACTAACTTGGTAAAAGCTATTGGTACAGAGGCCTAACTTCCCAAGACAGGAAGCAGAAGGACAGGAGTGACTCCCATAGCTGTTGGTGGTATTTTCTCCTCCATCCTAGAGTATACTTTGCTACCCTCCGCAGCACTGCTGTGACATCAGTGTACAGCGCGCTAGTGTTTAGCTGGCAGGTAGGCGGGAATNTGCTACCCTCCGCAGCACTGCTGTGACAGTGTACAGCGCGCTAGTGTTCAGCTGGCAGGTAGGCAGGAAGAGAAATCTGACTGGTAACCAAAAGCGGCAGCAGTCCTGGTTTGTGTTTTCTGCGGTCAAGGTATTACAGCCAGCCTTGTTAAGCTTTTGTTTTACTTGGGTTTTATAGCACAATGGCAGGTGACACTTGCAGAAAACTAAATGATTTGTTCTGCCAAGGATATTAAAATAAACCATACAGCATGTATAAACCAGATGCATAGGGAGCTTTTTTGCAGCTAACGAGGTGCTGAAACAGGCCTATGTTACGTAAGATAGGAGTCTCTGACTTGTTATGAGAGCTATAAGAGCACATATTACCTTCACAACTTTGAAATGTGAGGAAATGGTCATTAGCTTTCCTGTGATTTTTGTTATATTATCATTTTGTGCAAATGACTGAAATGTCCTTTCTAAAAGAAACTGTAACCGAGTGCTGACATTGCAGGTACTGTCTATATACGTGTTCTACTTGCCTATAGACAAAAACCACTGCCAAATGTGGTTTGTTTCATAACCCCCATTGTAGATGGTTTAGCAGCACTCTAATAGTAGTGGAGAGAAAATTAGCTATATACTCAAGCCAGGTCAGAATAGATAGAATCCAGATAGAATCAGGAAATAAATCTGTCATTTCCCTTTTAAGGGGAGCTTTGGCGGGGGGACGGAAACAAAATCAATTTTATTGTGCTGCTGTAGCAAAGTTGTCCAAGCACAGCAAAGGACTTTAAAGGAGCAAATTCATTAAATTTGCTTTGAAGGGTGGCAAGAAATCATTTTTTTTATCTGAATGCAAACACTGTGATAAAAGTTGAATGCATACAAGCTTGTACATATTAACAGCCTCTTGCAGGAGGCTAGGGATTGCAGAGATAGAAAACACTGTCTAAACACAGGCTTGTATATTTCATCTAGCACAGCCAAGAATTTGGGCTTGGACTCAACACTGTTAGAGATTACAATTATAAAACTTGCTTTAAAGACTTAACATGGGGTCACTTAGTACTGTTTATAGATAGCATTTGCTATAATGCACCTCTATAGTAATTAAATACAGTATGAGAAATTTGTCTCTTAAGTGTTCTAATAAGATAGTGTTCATGGTGTGCTCTCATGAGGAAATGCCAACATACAGCATTAAAACAAAGATTGTACCCTGGTACAATGAAATACTTGCATCCTTGCATACTTGTATCCTTATCTGCCCTCTTCTGCTGCAAGGCCAGACCTCCAACCAGTTACAAATGCTAGCATGGTTGCTGGTAGTTCCAGTGCTGTAAGAGCCAGGATCTGAGAATTCTGTTGTGCCTTGCCTTCTGTTGCACAACTGGGTTAATAAGCTCTGGAGAAGGGCAACGCAGACTGCTCTGGGGCTTCCCACATCATTTGAACTGGAATTAAAGGACAGCTAAGCCCTTCCTTAGTATACATCATAAAATTGTAGTATACATCAAACTACTACTTAAAGGGGTAGTACTTCATTGAAGAATAAAGCACTTAAACTAATTAAAAAGTCTAACTATAAGCTAGGCAGCAATTACTTACCCACACTTTAAACTCAGCTGTAATATAGCAAAGCTCTGCCTTGCCTAACTCACTGTGAACCAGTAACAAGCCATGACTCCATCTCACTTCTACTCTTCTGGTTCTGTCCTTCTAAACAGTTCCTTCTAGAAAAGTTTCTACTATAAACCAGGTTTTCAGTGGAAGGGAAGTGTAAGGAGCAAGTCTGAGTCTGCAAATCTGAGACTAACAATCAACATAGGAGCTTGAAACAGAGGGACAGTGTTGGGAACTGACCTGTGTAGTAATTTAGCTTATACAGCCTGGAACTGTAACATTATCCCATACTTCAAAGTGTTCCTGAAAACCAGTGGCTTTCTACTAGAACAAAATCAATAGAAAGGTACAGGCTTATCACTTAGAAATAGTAACACTTTTATAACTGCATGTTCATACAGAAAAGGCTTAATTGTAGGAAGTCATTTTATTGTTGAAATCAACAAGTTATTTACAGAGATAGTTACTTGAGTTTTACCCAGCAGACATAATTCTTTTCAGAATAAAGTATCAAAACAGTGAGATTTAGCACTGTCTAAATGGAATTTATCCCAAAAAGAAATCTACAGCAATCATTAGGCTAAATCTAATCACATAATAAAATGTAATCTCCTGCAACTACATGTGTATAAAAGATTAATCAGTCATAATCTAATAATTAGGTATCTGCTATACTTCTTTCTTCTTTAGTATTAGTGGACCTACATTATCTCCTGTTAATTCATTGTGCTTGTTGTGAGAGCCATCACAGACAGGGAACTGGAAGAAAACATACATGAGGAATTAGTATAATCTCTACCCAGCACTTGCATAGTTTGTTTTTCCTTAATACAAAGAACACAAAGAATATTTTGATGATAGTTTATTGTTCTTTTTCCTACGTACCTTTCCATCTAAATCCCTGCCTTCTGTAAAGAACCTGGCATATGTTGCCAAGAAAAAACACCTTGCTACCAGGGTAACAAAGTTTGTGAGGTCCTAAAACAGATGTTCTTGGACTCATATCCAAGACATGCATGAAAGAATTCACAAAATACTGGAGGTAGAGGAAAAATACTTAAAAGCTAGTTGAGCTGGCAGCTATGCAATATCCAAAGTCAAGTGACTTATCTGTGCGCTGCACTGGATCAGACAAGGATGTTCTCACCATCCTCAATACAAGACCAGCATTACTTTCATTCCAATGTGGATAATTTTCTAAATGTTCCTTCCATTCTAAACTTTTCACTCTAACATGGAGTGGAAAAAGGGAATAACTGTTCAATTCCAAAAGCAGGAACACATTGTACCTCCAGAGCAAAGTAAGGTGTTCCAGTTCACAGAGACCCAACTGGAAAATATGCAAGTTCAGTCTAATCCCAACACAGTGCGAAGAATTAACTTACTTACCGTCTTAGAACGCCAACACCTGCAGTAAGCTTTTGTAAGGCACAGATCTTCAATGTTTATTTCATTCACTACTTTAGGATTTTCCTTCTGAATCTTAAGGTTAATCAAGCTATCCTTTTGCTGTTTCTTCTTGGGGAGGAACGGACGAACAGCAAGATAACCAAGCAAAGCCAGCACGCCCAGGAAAGGCAATAACCGCAGCCATTCTGAAACTAAAGAAACATGGAATTTAGACTGGCTGTTGGCACCATGTTGGTATGGTTCAGTATCAGCTATTCTTAAATGATTTAGGTATAGGATAAGGAGTGGGGATCTCGGGTTAAATCAGTAAGAAGTAAAACTGGGACAAGGACAGAGCAGTTGTGCAGAATGAGGGCTTTACTGTAGTTAAGGTACAAAGTGGACTTCAGAATTTGATCTCAAATACAATTTCAAAGCTCAAGAAGATGACTCTCAATAGAAAATAAACCCAAAACTAATAAAAGATGTAATAAGGAACCTTACACTTACATAGGTGGTTTGCTCACCTGCAGTATTTCAACACTATGTACTAGCCCACTGGATATGATTTAATATGGGAATATACCAGCAGGTCAGTTCAGAATGCTAAGTGTCTGTGTTTTATGTTATGAATAAAAGGAACTATTCAGTATGCCTCATAACTGTATTTAGAACTGCTTATTTCAGATTTGTAATTTCTTGAGTTTTCCTCATTTCATTAGCTCTGTGGGTTTTTAATATTAGAAAAGTATTAGCAAAGTGACAAGCTTTCACCATTCTTTTTTTCTGATTTTGTTCTTCAGAACTGTGTTTGCTCAAGGACCTGCAACTAGCTTCTACAACATGCAAACAAAAAGAGACCAGATAGATCTATTGAGGTCAGCTGCAGGAAAACTTTTTAATCTTTAGGTACAGGTAAAAGATTCAGGTATCCTTTCCAGACATACCTGCCTTGCTGCATCATTATAAAGGTTACAGACATACTAAGCAAGGACTTACTGAACTTTGTAAGAAATTTATCAGCACCTAGTATAAAATATAACAGAGCAGTAAGTATCTTAATGATGGATCTGCTCTCCCAACAACAAAAAAGCTGTGGAAATGCTCCGGTGTAATTTAAGTACAATGTAGCAATGAGTACGCAGCATTTTTCTGCCTTAATTTCTATTAAATCTTAAGCCACAGGGAAGGGGAAGGGATTTTAAAGGTATGTCAAAACTAGAAACAAAGAACTTCACTGAGCTAAAGCATGAATAGCTACACAAGCACTATGTAAGAGCAGATGGTTTAAACAAGTTCCTCTTCAAAGGGTTTAGGATCAGAAGTTAGCAAAGTTTATTTTTCAAGACACACAAGAAAGGAAATACAATATAGCAGGCAAAGGATCCTAGGTAGTTTGTGGGGTCCAAAAAAAATTAAAATCATATTAATTTGTGTAGCTCTCCTTTGATTTGCAATAATAAAACACATGTTCACAGTAATATCCTAATTAGAATGCAATGGCTTTTTCTTAACTTGAATGTTCTGAAAGTATGCCATATAACAAAAATATTTAATGGATATAGTTTTAAGCTCCTTGAGCATTCTATAGCCTTTGAAATAAAACCCTATTTATTGCATCTATCTGGGAATGCTCTACAACTGCATGCATGAAAAAGGTACAAGAATTTTCAGTAGTCTTTTCACCCCTCCACTTGCAGTGGCCCCCACACAACACATTTTTTACAGAATTTGCTAAGTGTGTGGCAATACAGTAGTCTCTATTTTCTCAGTTCCCCCAATAAACTATTAGCTCTTAAAAATAACTGTGAAAGTAAGTATCTCAGTGTTGCACAAAGTGTTAGGTTTCCTGGACAACAGCAGTTGTTTGTCTTTCCTACCATTACTAACAGCGAGAAAAAAAAGCAATTTTACTCATTAAAATTGCCTAATAATCCAGTAAAGAAAACACCTTCAGTCCTAGAGCACACCAGAAGGTTTAATTCTACCAGATGTTCAGCATTTAGATCTCACATGCACCTTTCCCTGACCAGGGTCTGCGAGAACAGAATGCTTACTCTGTTCACTTTTGCAGCTGACACTCAGAATTCAGCAATTACATTGATTCTGAAGATATTTTAGTTGATGAATTCTGTCGCATGGGACTAGGCAGTCTTTGGCGACAGAAAGGGAGACCAGAATCTCTAAGAGGTTAGGCTTCAAACTTGACTCATGTTACAGAGAAACCAATCCAAAAGTTACCTCTTGGAAAGTACCAGCAACATCACTGACACTAAAGCACTCAAGGAATTGTAGAGCTGAAGCCACAGACGCCTGTGATGGGTCTATGAGAAACTGATGACTTAATTTTTATTCTTACAGTAATAAATCCAACAGATAAGAAATGTATTCAAAGTGAAGAGAAAGGGCCTAGCCAGTCATTGAGAGCCAAATCAAAGTGTATGTCCAGTGCTTATAAGCCTCTGACCAACTAATGCTTTATTATCTTCCACTTTGATTTTATCTTAGATAATTTAGAAATGAAACTATACAGACGCATAGACAGTTCTTTAAGCTAACAGCTCACCTGAAAGCAAGAGCGTTAACAGGCATTAACTACAGGTCAAAATGAAGAACAACTGCGGTCAAATATTCTCTAAACTGATGAAATTCTTTACTCACATTCAAATTAATCTCTCAGTTACATTTCCTCCAAAACAAACAAGCATTTCTGTCACCGTCACTTTTTAGAATCTGTAAGGATGTTGTCCTCGATACACATGCTAAAGCCAAAGCACTCCACACAACACTTCAATACTCCTATTATTTTATTCAGCAGATATGTAATCAGAAAGGTGATGGTCCTTTTAGGGATGTTGCACATAGATAACATTAAACAGCTCAAAACTATGGACAGGTTAGCAAGCGGCTCTGCCAATGACAAATTCATTTTTCAAATGGGCTCTAAAAAGTTCTTGTAGTCTCCCCATCCTTCTTTCCCCCAATACTGTCAGGGATGATCCACAAAACTGTCCTCTTAAGATGCAGGCCAGGTGTGCGACAGCCCACAGTGTACTACGTCTTGTTTACAGAAAGGGACCTGTATTTAGCATCTAGATTCTCAGAGAAGCCTTGACATTTTGTTTTGTTACTTCTGACTCTGTTATTTTGAGGTCACGGCCTAAGCTGCTTTAATGAAATGTGCCTGCATAAAAAGCAAAGTCAGCATGAGACAACTCTGTTCATTTCAGTGGAGTTGAGAAGGGGAGGGTAAAGCAGTCATGATGACAAACTGAAACAGGCTTCTGAGCAGCAGCAGTGCGATGATTTAGATATCTGGTATCAAACCCAAGGTCAAACACATACTTTACTTCCTTCCTGACTGCTTGTCCCTTCAAGAGTTTAGCAGTGGACGTTAAGCATCTGCCTTTCTCCAAGCAAGCAGTTTTCCATTATGGTTTAGTTACATCATAGCAGACAATAGCTGTCTCAAGATTATTTTTTTTAGCACAATACAATATCACATAAAAAAGGCTCTTCTCTGTAGTTTGCTTAGTCTGCCATTACTACAGAATTATTATTGTTCTTATTAGACAGCATTAGGGGAACTGAGATTGCCTCTACCTGGAAGCTAATGCAGGTTTACAGAAGCAATAGTGGTGCTAGCAACAAGTGCATTGTTTTGCTCTAGGTTTGGGTCCTGGCCTGTCGTTGCACACAAGGTCAATGCCAGCAAGTGTTTTATAGAGCTGGTCTTTGTCTGAAGTTCACTAGCTGCCATGAAAGGATAAATAACACCGACATTTTAAAATCAATATTTTTTTGATTAATGATTACTACTCATCTTCCAAAAAGAAGCAAAGGAAATTGCATGACATTTTATACATTGTTTGCCAAAGAATATGATGTTCTGTAATTTGTAGTAGTAATAGTAGTAAACAAAAAAGGTAATATTAATCTTCTCTTATCCTCTTGTTTGTCTAGTAGCATATCATCAACCATAATTGCAATTGATACAATCTCTATAATGACTTTTTTTCCATGGTTTAAAACACTTTAATGCTGCATGTGTTCCTCATTCTAGGAAATGTGATCTTAAAGGCATAAATTGATTTATAAAACAGTGAGTTTTATAAAGTTGCAACTGTGAAATAATTCCCAGAATTGGAAATTTCCTGCTCTTAGAGGCTTATGACCTTAGGAAAGGCCAAGGTAGGACCAAACTAACAACATGAAAGAGGTGGAACAGAGAGTGATACTGAAGTGATTATAAATTGTAGATATTTGTTCTTTGTTTAATAAAGAATATCATATGGAGAAGTATCTACTTTGTGCTGCAATCTGTATTAAGTTCTCAGTTCTTAATCAGTGTCCTATTTAGTCAAGAGTGAAGTAACCCACTTTTCTTAAGACAAAACTTTAGATTGATGCAGGTTTGGTTATCAATGATTAAACACATTTTTAAATGAATGTAAGGTTGCAAGGACTTTTGAACAGAGAAGATTTTTTTTTAAGTTTATATGCCTATTCTGTGGTAGTACAAAACCTTCTTATTCCCTTTACATAAAGGTGCTAAAGCTCAGAATGTTGTCTCTGTAGCTATATATACACTTAATAACAGTTTATTCCTCATTTTCACAGTGGTTCAACATATGAACAGCCAAAGGAAACCCGAAGAATTAAAGACAGTAGATTTCTTCAAGTACATCCAGGAAATTCCTACCAGGTGTCAAAGCAATTTTTGCTTTAGTTCCTTCTCTTACTTATGTTTATTATTTTTGAAACTGAAACTTCATGTATTTGGTTTTGGTTGAAGGTTTTGTTGGTTTGCTTCTGCTCCTTCTTGCCTTTCAGATTCAAGCTGGTATCTGTCAATGGGGTGAATAACACACAGGCAAAGCTTTTTTTTTTTCCCCTACAGATCGTTTTTTAAAACAATGAAACAAACAAAAAGTTCTGACCCAAGGTTTTTGGATAAGTTCTAATATTTAAGTTGAAGCTTTCACAAGGAAAGTTAGCATAAACTTTCAGCCAGACTACACATTTAAGCTTTGAAAAGCATTTCTTTGTTACACGTAAGAGACACAATTAAGTTTTAACAATAAAAGCCCCTCTGATGCCTATCACCTGGACCGTGAAGATAGATGTGGTGTGCACAATGCATAGACTAGGCCACAAACCCATTACAGGTGTGTATTTCTCTCCTGGTAAGCAAAATGTGTAGAGACTGAAGTCAAGCAGTATTAAGAAACAGTGCAGTTGTGTTTACAAGTGCAATAACTTAAGTAGGGAATAGCCAAATGCTAGAGAAATGAGAACCTCATTTGCTTACAGAAGCTTATTGTATCCCAAACTTTCTAGCAGCTGAATCTCTACTGGATAAATGTAATTAATAGTATTTGTTCAGATAATGGAGTTCTAGGGGGCGAGAAGAACAGTTCATAAAAATGTGTTTCCTTGTCTTGGGAAAGATAACAAGATATCTCGTGTAACTCTTAAGTATAAATGGAACATAACCATGCTGGGAAAAAAAAAAGCATGCAGACCTGGTTCTACACAAGTTGAAATAAGTTCTACTGGAAACTGCTTCCCAGCACTACTAAAGCTGTGTAAGCTTCACTGCTTAGCTGTGCAGTGGAGACATATGGGATTAATGCCACATGCAGAAGAACTTTCAAAGAGTTTCTGCCACAGTCTCTTACTTTTTTTATTGCCAAGCTAATTGTGCCATTTGATACTGTAGAGCCAGAGCTGAAGTTGGGCTGGAATGGTTGCATCATGCAAAGTAGCCGGGAACAATTCTGAGGTGCCCTGAACACCCTCAAAACTCGCTAGGATTTAGCATTATTATTATTCTACCCACTTTCTTTGTACACAGGGCTATGGCTGACAGATAGGTATTTTCCCTCCCTCCCTCGGAACTCCTTGCGAAAATGACTGAACAGCGGAGGAACAAATGAATAAATAAAAGCCCTCCCTCGCCGTGTGCATGCGGAGGCCTCCCAGACCTTCAGCCCCGACTCCACGTTTAGCTGCTCGTTTCAGGAAAGAGGCAGGGCTGAAGGCGCCCCTCACCGAGCGCCCCGCAGCCCTCGCGCGCGGCCCGCGCTTGCTGCGGCTCGTCCGGGGGAGCCGCGGCGCGGTGCGAAGCCGCCTCGCTCCCACCGGGGCCCTCCCGCCTCTCGGGCAGGGGGCGCAGATGGCTGCGCGCGGCGGGTGGTCGTCCCCGCCGCCGCCTACCTGTGAGGCGGACGAAGCCGCTGACGCTCTCGGGCAGAGGGAGGCGCTTGAGGTACGCGGGCAGCTGCACCTTGACGATGCGAGCCAGGCTCTCCAGCACCATGGCGGCCGCCGCGACGGGCTAACGGCTGCCGACAGCCCCCGCCAGGCCGCGCCGTTCGGCTGCGCTGCGCGCGCTTCCTCGCGCCGC
>VWPW01001203.1:145737-158986 GCA_013389825.1 Crypturellus undulatus | reverse complement strand
GAGGAACGGTCGCGGCCCTGGTGAGCGCCGCGCGGAGCCGCTTCGAGGCCTGGCAAGGTACGTGAGGGGGTCGCGAGGAGGAAAGGAACTTCGTGTGTGTGCCGTAGGAGATCTGTGTCGTCGTGCTGCTCCGTTAAAACTGCACTTGGCGTCAGCGCTCTTCAAATTACTGAAGCGAAAGACCAGAGACTTTTCCTCTTATGGAGGGTATGTTTCATATGATGCAGCAGCTCTTCCAAGGTGGGGCAGCGTGAGTGGTGAGAGATTTAATATTACAGAGAGGTGCCCATCCACCTCATGTTTGGCAGTGGTTTGCATGCAGTGTGCAGATCTCTAAACATATTACATTTTGTGTTGAGCAGATCATTTTGGCATTAAAAAATTGCTCCTGGCCAGCTCATGAAAACATGTGAAGATTACAGCTATTTGGGGTCAGGCCAGAGAGTTCTGTCAGTTCTGGAAACTGTGTGTTACTCCCTTGGTTGTGAGCAAAATGCCATTTGCTTCCAGGTGCTTTGTTTCTATGAGGGAATAATCTTCAAGTGCTAATACTAAATAGCACGGAGCCCAGACATCTTCTGGAAAGCTGGAGTAGCGTGACTCCTGTAAAAGACACGTTTCTCCTCCCATAAGTGATCGTACTGGCAGCCCCGTTCTCACGCTTCTCCCTCCTCCTACCTCAGTATACACAACCCCAGCAGGTCTGCCAGAATCAGCTGTGCCCTTTTCCTCCCACAAAAAGAGTTAAGCAGCTTGGGGGTAAGCTAAGAGTGTTGGGGAAAACAATGGAAGTGTAATTATGCTTCTCTTATGAACACTGGGTGCATATGTGACTAAGTATGCTTCTGTCTTGAATCCATATGAGCCAAATGTGCTCAGCAGTCATGTATACCTTGTTTTATTTAGGATATATAAGCCCAGTGCTATATCAGTTTTACTAATTTGATGTAACGATGCACTCAGAACAGTTTTAACCAATAGTTACTAAGTAACTAAAGCAAAAACAAACAAACAAGCACTGGAAGCCAGGTTTAAGAAAAACAAATCAAGCTTGTTTGTATATACGGCCTGAATATTACTTTCCTATCTGTGACCCTGCATTAACATTTCCTGATGAATCACCTTGAGCGAGTGAGAATATTCCTGTGATCTCTAAGTATCTTAGACTTTCCTGCCTCACCTAAGTTTATCCTTACGATGACTGTGTTTGATGGCCTAAAATGATTCCTTCTTGTTTAGGCAAATGCCTGCTATTAGACAAGATAATGAAAGGGCAAAAAGCTTGATTATTCTGCAAAGATTATAAATCAGATCTGTCATGATGTAACCTTGTTTGTGAATTTACCAAGGTTTGAAGATGCATAAGGCTGAAGATAAATAAGGTAAAACCTCCAGCTCTGAATCAAACAAGTTCACATTGAAATTGAGAGCCTCTGTCTTTCCCTGCTCCCTTTCTTCCACTCGTTTGGGCCCCTCTGCAAGTAGAGCTGATGTTTCCCTGAAGCTCCTTGTCCCTGCAGTGCTGCTGCCTTTGATCTGCACTCCACTCAGCACACTGCAAGACTCTCTGCACGTCTTGCAGAGAGAAGCCATTCTCAGGGCCTCTTGCCTTCATAGGTATCAGTTGACATGAGTCATGACTGGTTTTGGTATATGAAAGGGTGATGTCACAGATTATGGAAAAAATATATAAAGAAAATGGAATCTGAATGTTATTGCTTGGAATTCCTAAAATACAGCCCAAAAGAGAACCAGCCTAGTTAGCTTACTACTATATGTTTTGATGAGAATGGGAGAAAAGTTAATGGTGCAAATGCAGATCCTGTTTGGTACAGTTTATTTTGCCAAGTGCAATATCACTAAAACATAGCTGTGTTGGTCCAGCTCAGGAATCCTGAAAAGAAATAAGGGGTCTTGTCAGCATGCAGAAACTGGTCAGTCCTGATCTGATGGACTGAGCATCGGTAAAGAGAAGCTGGTTGTATTCTTCCTGTGCTACCTTTCATAAATTGAATTTACCTCCGTTGTGAAATGACATGACACTGGTCTGTCAAGAGCACATTAAGATTTACATAGGAAATACACATTTTTATAAATGATATTTTAAATTTATTTAATTTTACCGACTATGTACAAGCAAAGATAAAAGATGAAAGAACCTGAGTTAGCAAACATAAAATTTTCTTGTCTCTCTCTAACACAGGCCTAAGTAGCATAATAGTTTTCTCAGTGTTCTTTCATAGTTACGAGTTTTTCTAGCAACAGGATATCTGGTGTTTTGAAAAATTGCTTTCTTGGCACTGTCATTGGTATTTTCCATTATGAGCAGCTAGAATAATCTTTACAACAAGCAAAACAGCTGTTGTCGACTAAAAGCTATCCTGTCACCAAAGGGCTGGATTCAATGATCAGTAATAACCCGCATCTCTCTCTCTGTATTTGGATCATTTCACAATGTAATCTGATAAGGTGATTGTTCCTGCTGTATGCAAAGAGCCCTCATTCTTCCACTTCCCCCCCAAACAAGCAAAATCATTACAGCCACAAAATACTATGGGAAATCTGATTGATTTAAGGTTATGTCTCCATCAGTCAGTTGTGTGGCATGGTCAATATTCAGAGTTTTGATATATATATTTTTATTCTTACATCCAGAAGCTCAATTATCTTTAAAGGAAAGCTGATATCCTCATGCTTACACTTGACTCTGCGAAGTGGCTCTTTACGTAGGTTCTGCTGTATTTTACTGAAAATATTTACTATTCTGTGGTGAGTACTGTGTTTGTATTGTTGCTATACTGTTGGGGGGTGTAGTGGTTTAATTTACGGAAAGAGTGAAACAAAGAAACGAACATAGAAAAGATGACAAGATTTCTATTGAGATCAAATTCCAACATGGCAGTTTTGAAGGAGGAACACTTGCCCTGGGTAGAGGAAGACTGGGTAAGAGATCACCTAAGGAAACTCGATACCAACAAATTCATGGGCCCTGAGGGGATGCACCCCAGAGTGCTGCGTGAGCTAGCGGATGTTGTAGCTAAGCCGCTCTCCATCATCTTCGAAAGATCCCGGAGAACAGGAAAGGTGCCAGAGGACTGGAAGAAGGCCAATGTCACACCAGTCTTCAAAAAAGGCAAGAAGGAGGATCCGGGCAACTACAGGCCAGTGAGCCTCACCTCTGTCCCCAGAAAAGTGATGGAACGGCTCATACTGGCCATTGTCTCCAGGTACATGGAGGACAAGAAGGTGCTCAAGGCTAGTCAGCGTGGATTCACCAAGGGGAAATCATGCTTGACTAACCTGATAGTCTTCTATGATGGGATAACCAGCTGGATAGATGAGGGGAGAGTGGTGGATGTCATCTGTCTTGACTTCACCAAGGCTTTTGACACCGTCCCTCCCAACATCCTCCTAGACAAGCTCCGGAGGTGTGAGATGGATGAGTGGACGGTAAGGTGGATGGGGAATTGGCTGGATGACACAGCTCAGAGGGTCGTGATCAGCGGTGCAGAGTCTAGTTGGAGGCCTGTGGTTAGCGGTGTCCCCCAGGGGTCAGTCCTCGGTCCAGTCCTGTTCAATTTATTCATCAATGACCCGGATGAAGGCACAGAGTGCTCCCTCAGCAAGTTTGCTGATGATACGAAGCTGGGAGGAGTAGCTGATACCCCAGAGGGCTGCAATGCCATCCAGAGGGACCTGGACAGACTGGACAACTGGGTGGAGAGAAACCTCATGAAATTCAACAAGGCCAAGTGCACGGTCCTGCACCTAGGAAGGAATAACCCCAGACACCAGTACAGGCTGGGGACCGACCTGCTGGAGAGCAGCTCTGCAGAGAAGGACCTGGGCGTCATGGTGGACGACAGGTTGACCATGAGGCAGCAGTGTGCCCTCGTGGCCAAGAAGGCCAATGGGATCCTGGGGTGCATTAAGAGGAGCGTCTCCCGCAGGTTGAGGGAGGGGATCCTACCCCTCTACTCAGCCCTGGTAAGGCCACATCTGGAGCACTGTGTCCAGTTCCGGGCCCCACAGTACAAGAGGGATGTGGAGCTGCTGGAGTGAGTCCAGCGCAGGGCCACAAGGATGGTCAGGGGCCTGGAACATCTGCCCTATGAGGAGAGGCTGAGGGAGCTGGGCCTGTTCAGCCTGGAGAAGAGAAGGCTGAGAGAGGATCTAATCAGTGTCTATAAGTACCTGAAGAGAGGCAGGGAGGAGGATGGGGCTGGCCTCTTTTCACTGGTGGGCACCGACAGAACTAGAGGAAATGACCACAAACTGAAGCATCAAAAGTTCCACAGGAACTTAAGGAAAATTTTCCTGACAGTGAGGGTGACAGAGCTCTGGAACAGGCTGCCCAGAGAGGTTGTGGAGTCTCCTTCTCTGGACTTCAAGACCCGCTTGGACGCAGTCCTGTGTCACATGCTCTAAGGGACCCTGCGTGTGCAGGGGGTTAGACTAGATGACCTCTAGAGGTCCCTTCCAACCTTAAGCATTCTGTGATTTTGCTTAGGAGAGAACAGATCAGTAGACTATATGTTTGTTTGTTCATGGAAAGGTACCATACCTTTATCTCTCTTTCAGCTGCAGTGTTAACTTTTTAATTTCCTCTTCCTACAATTAATGCTGGGGATTATCTTGCGGAAATGTTGCTCATAAGCATTGGATTTGTGATATGAAAGAGAAACCCGATCCGAGAAAGAATACATAGATACTCCCAATAATGTGCATTTATATTCTACTTATAAGGGTTTTTTTTCAAGCTGGGACTGCCTTTTTTCATGCAGTGGTAGCATTGATCCACAGTAGTGCTTTCTACTGCTACGCTACTATTCGGAAAAATAACACAAGATGAAACGATGACTAATTCAGCAGCTATGCTGTTACTGATTCCAATCGCCTTTACTTACAGCATTTAAAGTAACTGAAGTTGTATGACATGAAAGTATTGCAAGTAACATTAATCATGTAGCACAAATGATGTACAAGAAAGTCCATGGTAAATATGCTATTGCAATAAGTTCCAAACTTTGACCCATTAAATGAATCATCTGCTTTTCCCCTGTCACATTAGGTACTTGATCCAAAGTGTATGCTCACAAGGATCCTGACTGCTCAGGGTTTGCGTACAGACTTGTGCAGACTGGGACCTTTATTGGCTTCCAGGGAGTTGCTAATTCACAACAGTTTTACTAAAATTGGAACAAATATGTTTACAATTCACTAATATGTTCATAGAGGGCCAGATACATTACTGCTTTGTGACAGGTTCTGTCTGGTTTGTTGCAATAAACCAGATTGCAAAATCTCCAAATTATCCTTTGGGAGGAAACTGCAGTGATGGAAAACAGATACATCCTCTCCTATGCTAAAGGAGCTATAGAGGACAAAGCCAGGATAGTCAAGGCGGTGCACTCTGCTGATTGGGCAGATGTGACAGATGCTGGGATGCAGCAGATCAGTCTTTTGGCCTCTACTTCTAGGAAAGCCACTATAAAAAACCTAGGAGCAGCTCTCTTATGCATTCCAGGGGGAAGAAGCTATATATGCCAATATGTTGTCAGCAGGTAACCATTCCCTTTTAAACTGCGTTGATATTTGCTATCAGGGAAAATTGTATATCCTTGACTAGACAACCAAGGTTTTATTTGTTTCCTTTGTACTTTACTCCCTCCACATAACAGCTGTGTCTGAAAGATACTTCCTTCATTTTGGAAGGCAAAGGTGAGAATGCCACAAGACCAATTCCTGTGACACAGTGTGCACTGATTGGCAGTGACTAATTATAGCACAGGAAAACTACCAGCTTCCCCTGCTGAGGACAGGGTACGTGATCTCTGCAGTATGACTGAGCTCTGCAAAGTTCTTCCTGTGTCCAGATGCCCACTGACACTGCAGCAAAACAGAAGTTCATCATCTCAGGCTGCTGTGTAATGACAGCGCTGTGCAGATATCTGAGCCCATCTCCTCATTCCAACAGAGAATGGCATTGAGAGTAGCCCACACTCCTTCCCTGTGATCTCAAAAGAATAAAAAGGAGATTAAAAAAAAGGAGTAAGTTCCTTGGGAGATACTACTTATCTTGGATGGAAATGCATGGCTTCAACTTCAGACATCAAATATACATTTGTCTCTAACATACATATTATAGATGGAGATGGAAGCAGGGGAAAAGTGACTATTTTGATTCCATCAGAGGTTACCAGAGAATGACATGGAATAGTATTATGGCATGTAAATAAGATGAATGTAGCCTCTTTTCAGCCCATTCTGTTAATACTTTTTGTTGGTCTTTTTTCTTTCTCTTTATCCATGCACTCTCTGGCCTCTAAATGGCAAGTCAGCTGCAGCATAGTGCATTTCCAACTCTGTGTAGTTGGCTATTCCCTAGAAGATATGTATGTTACTTCCTTGCTTACCCTTTAAGATATTGCCATAATTCTATTTAAAATGTGCATTTCATTCTGGTACAGGCAGCTGTCAGCTGTAAGTAAATGCAGTAAAAAAAAGTTTATTTTTCCTTTCTAATCATCAGAGAAAGCAACCAAACCAAAAAGTAAGAAATCAACATACTACCTGAAAGTCTACCTGCTTTATAAGAACTTCAAGCATAATGACTGTGAAAGCTAAAAATATAAAAGATGAGACCATGATAATTAAAAAGCATTCATCTTTAACAGCGTGTGAGGAGAGTGCTTTTAGCAACTACAAAAGGATTCAGTGCCCTTGTTTCCAGAGCAGAAAAAATCTTTTATTGAAAATTAGTCCTGTCATAGATGTCTGTAGTCAATGTATTAAGATGCTTGAAAGTGTTTTAAACTGCTTCCCTGAGAGGAATTAAATGATTCTTCTTCAGTTTTTTTTACACTTCTGTGTAAGTTTTCCGCTTGAGTGAGATGCTATTTTGACAGCTTCAGGGACAGAAATGTTCTAATCATTCAGAAAACAGGTACAGTAAAAATGGATGCCTCTGCTCCCTCAAATTGCCTATCTGATATGATTCGATCCTGTCAAGTATCCTGAGTTGTCCTGTAAGGGTGAGAATGTCACTTAGTCTTCATAACTCTGGCCTCTTTGCTGAACTGCAGCGATGTTTGTTTTTTTAGTATAAAAGCTAAACTTAGATCATAAAATAATTCAAGGTAGACCACCAAATAGTCAGGAACGACTAACAGAATTATCTTTTCTGTCATTGACTTTAAATCAGTATGACCTGGAGTAATATCTCTAGATCCCACTGCTAAATCCTTAAATCAGTATTCTTCAGAGGGGAGGGTTACCCCATTATTGAAAGAAAAAAAAAAAAAAAGTTGCATCGCTCATTGTCTTTATAAAAATGAATGAGCATTTGTTGGTGTAAAAGTGAGAAATCTATGTGATTTTTTTTTTAGGAGTCTGAAACGCATGCTTGACCTTGAAGAGTAAAGACTGTGAGGAGGACAGATCCTCAGTTGCTTTTGCTTTGTATTTTAGAAAATTTTCAACGACTTGCCAACACCTGACTGTTCCATGACTACCCTGTGTGTCACAAGCCACCCACTCAGATATACTGCCTTGATCCATTCCCATAACCATGATGATGAATAGTTTAATAACCAGTTAATGTCAGTACTGCTGATTTAGAGTCATCTGCAGCATTTCCCAAATTACAGTGTGACAGCAAACAAGAATAATATGCATTCCTCCTAAAAGATGTGTCTGTCTCTAATTACCCAGATGTTAAAGAATCAAGCAGGCTCTTGGATGTCTTACTGTTAATTGGAACATATCAAAAACTGCAAAAATCAGCTAAATGAGTGATCTCCTATGGAAAAAAAAAACAAAACAAGCAAACAAACAAACAAACAAAAAAGAAAACACAAAAAAACCCCACACTTGCACTAATGTGCAATAATAGACAAAAAAAACCTCAGGCAGTTCTGTGGACTTTCTTATTTAACTCAATCAATATTTTAAATTAAGCTAATACAATGTCAAACAATTAAAATAGTGTAATCTACAACACCATGGAATAATTTCCCCAGGAAACAATGTTATTTCTACTAAACAAAAAAGAAGTGAATGAAATGCTTTACAATGAAAGAAGCCTCCAAATGAAGAGTGATGAAAAGTTAAGCTGCTACCTCTACTGAAGTATAGCATTTATTTAGCTACAATTATGTCAGCTATTCACCTAGCAGCACTGCCTCAGAAGAAATGGGAATAGGTACAAAAGATAGTTTGCTGCAAGCCATTTGTTCATGATACTATGGCTGTAGTACATCCTAAGTCACAGAGGATCCCTGGCCTCCCCTTTTGTCTTGACTAAGATAAAAGGCTTTTTATGCTTTTTTTTTAAAGTGTGCTCAACTAATGCTGCTTGCCAACTACTACCTTTTAACTGTTATCAAAAAAATGAAATGATACTTAGCGGCAGTAAGTTAGGCAAATTGGAGCCTACACTTCAAATCAGCCAGCCCAGTGTGAAGAGCCTTACCAATTCTAGGGAACTTGTGAAATATATTAGTTAGCTTGTTTGAATACTCATCTTTAATCCTTAGCATTTTATCTGAATTAGTGACTTTTACTTTAGCTTAACAGATTACTAGGTCAGTCAATCATGTGATTTGTTAAACCTGAACATACCTCAAAAGTAGTGGTTATCCTAGAACATGCATCCTGAAACAAGCACTGGAGGACCATCCAATGCTAGCTAATGCTAGCTGGATTGGATTAGTAAACGCCAGCTCAGAGTAATGAAAATAGATGTATCTTGACAGTGCTTCAGAGTCTCCTCTGCTGTCTCCCTGAGTAAATACAACAGGGTAAGTCAAGTACTGTTGAAACCTGCTCCAAGTACTTGGTCATTTCAGTAACAGTGTAACTCCCACAGACTCAGCATTCAATCTGAAAGCAGCCTGAGGGGTCAAAAAACAGGTGTATCAAGGAAAAACAACCAGCTCGAAAGGCGTGGGGTAAAGTAGGTCACCACTGAACATCCATTTGATCAAATCTTCAAATGCTGTAAAGTGGTCGATTGAAATTGATAAAACTGTGCTCCAGATAGGGGGTTCATCTGCTGAATGCGTCTTATTTAACTTATCAGCTGTGCCTAATTTCTCAATTCTTCATAACCCTATTTTAAGCTGCTGTTGTGCCATATATATGTAATCAGTGTTTATTCATAGATGTGTTAACAATGTGTACAAAAGAGGGGAAAAAGGTAGCTAGTAGTTGCATGACAAACTTTTTTTTTCAAAATTGGCATTACAGTTACACTGCTTATCTATGCGTTTTTGTGATTCAATATCCATAGAGTTGAGTCAGTGCAGAAAATAAACATTTCTGTTGACACAAACTGCTGCTGACTTGAAAGGAGTGTTTATTTCATTTAAATCAAATGGTAGTTTTGATGGGGGAAAAAATGAATACTAATAAATATTCTCTAGCAGTTTGAGGAGATGCCATTGTTAAGGTCTGTAAAAGTAGCAAAGTGAAGTTGTCAAAAACTTTCTTCTGATAAAATAGCTCTTATTTTCCCTAGTCAATTAAAGGGAAGAATCTTTTCCAGCTGAAAAAAAGCATGTTGTCAACACAACCTTTAAAAAAAAATCTTAACAGTTTGAAAACGTTTTAATGAACCGCTAAATAAAATACTAACAACCAGAAGATTTTTTTGAAGAATTCTGTTCTGTTGATTTTGATCCAAGTTACTGAAGCATTTTGAAGTTTTGCAAATGCCCGTACACCCTTAGCAGCTCATTATTGAACAAAGTGCTCAAAGTTCTCATTGGGACTTGTATGTGAACTAAATATTAGGTCTCCCTGTATGTAGCAATCACAACGTAAAATGGGTTACAGCACTCAGTATTTTGTCCTGTGACCTAATGGTGAGATAGAAAATCCTGCTTTAGAAAGACGATGTGTGGAAGAGCTGGGCAATTGTTCTAGTGATAATGTCTGAGATGTAGAGGAAAAAACGGGGAGAGCAAGCATTGCCAAACTGGAATCACAGAATCACAGAATGGTTGAGGTTCGACGGGACCTCTAGAGATCATCTAGTCCAACCCCCCCCCTACACAAACAGGGACACCTAGAGCACATGGCACAGAGTGGCATCCAAGCGAGTTTGAAGATCTCCAGAGAAGGAGACTCCACAGCCTCTCTGGGCAGCCTGTTCCAGGGCTCTGTCACCCTCCCAGTAAAGAAGTTCTTCCTCATATGGAGATCATGTCACACCAAATAGCAGTGTCTTTCATCTAGAGCACAGCTTTGCAAGCCAAAATTACTGCTGCTCAACAGTGAATAGAGGATTAAAAGCTAACTTTTTATCTTACATCCATTTAAAAGCTAACAGATGGATAACATTCTGGCCTTGGGCCCAATTCCAGATGAGGAAGGGTTTTCCTATCTCCTTTTCAGAATAAAAGTAGAAGCAATGCCCCCAGAGGTAAAAGCCAGGGAATTGAGCATGCAATGGTAAGGGGGCCAGGATGCTGCTGTGTCCTCAAAGGAGAGTAGCTCCCACCTGTACAGAGTGCTGACCATCTTTCATATGATGTGATCCATCTCCGGGCCGCATTTCATTTGAGTTCCCCCAGCTCCATCCTGCGAGGAAGGTGCTATAACAACACATCAAGGTAATCTCCCTTCTTACTTGCACTACAGGGCTGTCAGAAAGAGCTGAAATAGATTAGTAAATTCAGCCTAGTAGGTTATCGGTGATGCAGATTCACACAGCCCTGTAGTGCCATACTTAAAAAGGCAAGTAAATAGAGCTCAAAAACAGATTTCAAATCAGCTAGGCTGTTCTCAGTACTTCTTGCACACAGTTTACTCTTATGTTGTACCTACTGAGCAATTCTGCATAATAAATACTAGTGTATGAGGATTAGACATGATAATACCTTGATTCAATCACTTCTGAAGATTAGCTTCAAAAATCAAATTAAAATGAAGCAAACCCAAATATACAGAGTAGTTCAACAGTAAGTTGCAACACGTATGTCTGGCAACTCATCATCTTTGCCTCTCGCGTTTTATGTTACCACATGAGGTATCAATGCAAATAGCATTATATTACACTTATTGTGTATGTAGAAAGTGAGGAACTGTATGGCAGGTAAATATATAAGAGTTAAAACGGTTCGTTTTGTACAAGTATTCTGGCTGAACTCAACAATCCATTTATTTCCAAAAGCTGAGGGAAAAAATATGATCCTGATGTTACAATTTGCTATAACTTGTAGAAATAGCCACAGAACTGTGAATATGCTTCTTTTTTTTTCATAGCTACATACGTCACTATTTTTTGCCTCATGGTATTTAAATAGGTGTATTTACTTAATAAAAATAACCACTGAGCACATCACTGAAGTATCAAGTGTTTGTCTAAACAGGAATGCTAAATCAGGAATACAAAACATGCAAATCAATTTCCCAGCAATGGCTACACACTAGTCTATAACTTTTAAATTGTACTTGAGTTTAAATGCTCATAGAGATACTGATTTTAACATCTAACTGGTGAAATGCACACAGACAACCCTGATTTACCAGATGAGCAATTCCTGTGGGCTTAAATTAGCAGGAAAAAATACACAGTCAACGGTAGGTTTGTTCAGTTCTTCATCCCATTCATTATACACTAGAATGGTAATCAGAAGCCCAAACAAAACTCTTTAAAATAGAGGCTACTAATCTGAAATAATAATTAAAAATTTAGAACTAAAATACTATTAAGTACTTTACTTTCCTGAGAGCAATGAAAAGCTGAGAAAGTTTGTAAGCAGTTTAAAAGACCAAGAAAAATATGCTTGTGACAGAAAGATGTACTTGTGATTTGGAGGAGTTTAATAGTATCCCAAATCCAAATTAATTAAGGGCCAAAAAGGAGTTTTTCAGCACACTTTTATTGAGAAGGTAAGAACATTACTGAAATAATTTGGTGCTTCTTTTCTTGAATACAGTGTTTAGTATATTTAAAGTAATAAGCAGAAGATTAAGACTACACGAAGAAATTGTTAGGAGTGGATCAGATAATGACAGGAAGATAACTGCACTTTACAGAAATAAGGCATTATTTTCTCTAGCTTACGCATAATACGGATACTAAAGAACTACGACAGTCCTACCACAGTATTATTTTGGAAATAAAGATAAAAACATTTTGATTTTTTCTCTCTTGATTCCCTTCTGATTGTTCTCAAACTTCACACTTTTTTTTAACCTTTTCTTTTTAAATATGATTCCATTCAGTGATAATGGGTATCCTAGATAGCCAGAAAACTAACAGTAGAGCCATAAAGGCAACACAATGAATACAGGCTCAGTTCAGTGCAGTGGGGTTAGCTAACTGTGTATCTACACTCCTGCGACAGCAATCCTCATGCTTAATCCCGCTAAATACCTGGGCACTACAGCAGGAAGTCAGGTTAGCTTCTCCTGCTGCTTGTTATTTTACAAGTAGGAGCCTTTCCTGGCAGGCAGCTGCGTGCAAACCTACGCATTCCTGTCACTCAACACAAGAACCCAGGACCTCGTGGGGGTTTCCTGGCCCCCACGGCCCACCACAGAGCGACGTGGAGGAGCCAGAGGCGTGAAGGCGCACGCCACAGCTTCATGGTGCCGCGTACGTGAGCATCGGGGCAACAAAGGCAGGAAGGCACCAGCATGCCTAACGCGGCCTTGCATTTCCACAGACTTCCGTGCCCGGAGAGCATACGCACAGGTGCCGAGATGGGTGCCTCGAACGCCGTGGTGCTCCTCGTGCACCAGGGCCGCTCCCTCATGCACGTCTCCTGCCCTCCCTCCCGGGCACCACAACCTGCCAGCCCCTTAGTAGCCTCGCCTGCCTCCTACTAAGGGCGCTACCTCTCCCTCGGCTCGAGGCCCCGCGTCTCCCCAAAGCGGCTCCGCGGCCCGAGCGCCAGCTGCGCTGCGCGGCCCCATCTCGGCGCCTCAGAACGGCCTCGGCCGCAGGGCAGCCCGGGCAGGGCCGGGGGGGGCTCAGGGGCCCACCACAACCTGCCAGCCCCTTAGTAGCCTCGCCTGCCTCCTACTAAGGGCGCTACCTCTCCCTCGGCTCGAGGCCCCGCGTCTCCCCAAAGCGGCTCCGCGGCCCGAGCGCCAGCTGCGCTGCGCGGCCCCATCTCGGCGCCTCAGAACGGCCTCGGCCGCAGGGCAGCCCGGGCAGGGCCGGGGGGGGCTCAGGGGCCCAGCGCGGGCTCTCGCCGCGCCCGGGCGCCGAGTTCTGGTCCGAACGGAGCCCCCC
>VWPW01001203.1:113006-144451 GCA_013389825.1 Crypturellus undulatus | reverse complement strand
GGCGGGGAGCGAGCCCGGGCGGCCGGCGCGCACCGTGCGCGGCCCCTGCGCTCCGCTGCCCCCGCGGTGGTGCCGGAGGGCCCCTTGCGGACCCATCGAGCCCCAAGGGGTAACGCGCTGAGGCCGAAGGAGCGCTAGTTGCCCCCACAGTGTAGAATCTGCCCCGGATTGGCACGGACAAACTGTGCCCCAGCGCCAGCGCTGCTTACGAGAGAATTGCAAAACAGTTACCCCCGAGCCTGACATCAGAGTTCGTTCCCCGTGTTAGCGGGTGGTATTACTGAAGTTGGAAGGCAGCTGGGATACTCCCCGGTGTGCTTTGTCATCAGCTCGTGCTTATGAAACGCACTGGGGCTTCGGCAGGTAAGAGTCCATCGGCAAACACGCTCCGAGGCGAGCGCTCACGTAGCGATGTGGTGGCTGAAACCTGAAATGATTCAGGGTAACTTTGGAATCAATACGTCATCCCTTCGCCTTCAGCGCCCTGGCCTGTCTGTTGTGTGCAGCCTCTTGTTCCGCGCTGGTCCCTGTGCTCCGTGGCAGTGTATTCTAGCAAGCTGCTTCCTTTGGTGGCTGGGGTGAGTGGGGAGACCTGTTTTCCGCCTCCCCACTCCCCCCCCTTTTTTTTTTTTTAAGTTTATATTTTTAATTGATTTAATCACATCCTGCCACAAGATATGCTTGTAAACTTATGTGGTTTACAGTGCTGTTTTTGTACTTGCCCACCTTGGAAAGTCAAAATGATGATATTTTGATGGGCTCAAACCTTTCCTTCTCAGTTGCTTGCTTCCAAAGCATGCTTTCTGGTAAAAACGTTCGCTGGGATTGAGGCTAGAATCCAAAAATAGGAGGACCGGTTTCGTAATGAGGTTGTTGTGAATTCAGATGCTAATCTTGCCAACTGGTAGGGCCAAGAGAGTTGCACTCTGTCACCGACAAGCCGGGATCCCCCGTCTGTGACTAGTAAGGTCACAGATCAGACCTTGAAACTCTTGTGCTTCCTTGCAGGACAGTGCTGGTGCTAAACCGGGCCAGGCTAAAGAGAGAGCAGGACCTCAGAACATTGTAATTGCAAAGGGCTGATATAACCTGACTTCTGGTATTACCTGTCAGGGCTGGAGTTCCTTGTCTTGTGCAGTAGGTGACACCTCGAGTGTTCCCAAAGACTTTTTGGCTTTTTTTTTTTTTTTACTATCTCTATATGGATTGGTATTTCAAGCAAAATATATATGTATTTTTAAATATATTTTGGGTAAATCAGATTTTTCAGATTGTTGTGTTAGAATGTTTAAATTTAATCTACAGTATATTACATGTTCAGAATACAAGTACCCCCCACTTAAAGTGTTAACTGTCAAGCCTGAGTTTTGCCTTGGGAGCTGAAGTGCAGGAGTCCTCACGTGTTGCCTTCGGGGTTATCTACGTCTGGAACACACTTTGCAGAGTTCTCCTTATGCAGAAGCAGTTGTTAGGTGTATGGCCAGTCCCGGAAAGGTTGTGTTGTGCTGGGTCACATCTTCGCATCCGTGCCACCGCCCTGAGGACAGCCTTGCTTTTATTGACACGCGCTGCTTTGCGAGGGGGTGGCAGCTGTTTTTATTGCACCAATAAAGCCCTTTTGCCATGGAGCAGTCTGAAACTGCGTCCTAATTTTAACCCTTTCCTGAGCAGCACGAAGTTTCGCAGAAATGGACTAAAGGCGGTGGAACGAATTAGCTTTCATTTGCTGGCTCTGTGTAAATACATCCTGCGCGTTTGTCACACGTTCTCTGTCGCGGTACCTGCTCGATACTCGCTTCTTCCTCGCTGCAGCCTGCTGGCACTTCCGTCTCGAAATGCAGTTCCATTTCCGGTCCCACCTCTAGTAGAAAAAACAAGAACTCGTTTATAGAAGGAGCAGGAAATCTGGACTGTGTAAAACCAAGAAAACGAGGGGAGATTCCTCCTTGTTGGACACGTCCACTGACGTCAAGTTGTATAAAAGGCCTAAATTATGATCTTGATAGGATTAAAATAGGTTGTGAATTAAAAAGTGTAGATGTATGCAAGAAATGTCTCATCTGTGAAATGCCAGTTTTAAGAACTTGTGCCTGACCTGTTTTGTGTCCATTTGGTTAAACATGGTATGTGTCAGCAGGGTGCTTGTTTTATTAAAAGTCTGAGGCGGAGTTGACATATTGGAAGCTAAAGGCTGAAGGTGGAAAAAATATTTTTATATTTTTTTAAAATCTTTTTATCTTGCATTTTTACCTTAAGTGCAGGCAGGGGCTCTCATTTGCGTAGAGCAGAGTCTAAATAACAGTTTTCCTCAAGGTTACAGCCTCCAGCACTCCTCCTAGATGTGTAATTAGTTGCAACTTTACCCTCTCCCACCCCCCTCAAATACCCACAATGAGAAATACTGCTGACCCTGGAGGGATCCACGGTGTCTTACAGAGGTTGGATGTAGTACGTGGTTCTGAAGGCGTAGAAATCTGCATTAATTTAATGAAAGGCGTTGCTTTTGTAAAGTTGACTAAGTTAAAATGTTATAAAATTACTTTTTGTGTTTATTCTGCTTTGTAGTATTATTTTCTTTTCAACTTTTAGAGGACAACACTTAAACACTTAACACTTAAATGACATTTAAAATACAATTATTTATTAATAAAAAAATAACTAAAGCCATTAGTATGGTTACTTTTCTTCTCTGGATGAAACAGTTGATACTTTACTCTTGCAGGCAGACTGGAATCATACAATATAGTGAAGTAACTTGAGTTATGAGTCTAATCTTATTTGTGCTTTGAATGAACGTCTGTTTAAAAATGAGTCTGAATTTATATCCTTGGAGCCTCAAAGTTAACTAGCTAAAGTAGTTGATAAAATAATTAGTTAAAATATTTTGAATCTTTGTGAATGCTCTCTGGATATATTAAATTGCATTTTTTCATCTTCTAAGAAAAGTTAATTCACCTTAACTATTTCAAATATCCTTGGATAGATGAGTCCTGCCATAAGTAGGTAATGCAGTATGACTGCTGTACCTGGTGGCTAGAAGGGTTGTGTTGAGCCAAACACAGGGCCATGGTAGATTTTAAAGCGTGACATTTCAGTACATAGTTTTGAGGAAGAATTGATGTTGGGCAACTTTGGTACCATTTAAAAATTTGAATAAAATTATTCAGTGTCAGTTGAAAGCTGACATTACCTAACTTTGGTTTATAATTTAACTTCCCTAAGTAGTCAAAAGTGTCGTTTATGCTATGCAGTGAGTACCACTAACATGGGAGTAGTCTTTTTTGGTTGGGTAGGTTTGATAGCCATCTTGAAGTCCAAGGTTTACTGTTAAAGTCCTGAATGTGTCTTAAGAACTGGTCATTTTTTATGAGTGTGTAAAATTATTGCACCCTTAACTATGAAGTCTGAAGTGCAGTAACTGCAGTAGGATTTCTCATTAATTGGGCACTGTGCTTGTGAAACCAGTTCCCACTCAGCTTGGGTCTATGCCTTAAAATGTGCCCTTTGCAGTAGGGTTTGAAGGGTCTGTCATCCCACAAAGCAGTTTTCCAAACCAGGGAGGTCAATACTCCCTTAGGTGGGAGCTTCTTGGATGCCTTGAAGATGGAGCCCTTCAGGACGTTACGGGATTTGATGGGACAGTCTACAGAGTAGAAGGCTGCCGAGTCCTTGCTTTCTTTACAATCATTTCAGCTTTTAAAGATTTGAGTTTGAAATTAAGCCATTTTTTTCCCATTATTGCCTATGTAAACTTCTTGTGCGCAGAAGAGCTGATGCAGAAGTCTGCACAAGTAGCTCCCTTCACCGTCCCTGGTCTGCAACCCGCTCCAAAATGCTGCTAGTGCCTCTCTGCACCACAGCATTTGTGGAGAAGGATGGAAACAGCTGTATGCAGCAGCTGTTGAATATAGAGCAACAAACTGCTTTTGCCAAAGGCATCTCTGTTCCTTGTGGAGGCCACCTATATAGCCTGGCGTCATCCCCCCACCAGTAGATATTTTCTCTGCATCCACTGAGCTGAACTTGTGAAGGAGGGAGGGGGGAGGTAGTTCCTGACCGTGTGTGAGGCATGAAGCGGCTGTTGGTGAGGAGGAGTGAAAAGGGGCAGAGCTCTGTGTAATTCAGGCTTAATGATCTCCAGCAAATCTTTCTATTCCAATGATTAAGGTTTTGCCACCTTTAACTGCCCTTCCTGTGCTCTCCTATAGGTTCCTGCCCTGTGCATCAGAGCTGGCAGATGAGAGTGTGCAGTCTGCATTCCAGTGTAGATACCACAGTACAAGCTGACCTTTGCTGATAGTTTAGGTTAAGATCCTACAAGTTATGTTGCTGTGACTGAGCTATGGGCATGCATTCTCTTCTGTGACTGATGTGATATATAACCCACCAGTATAGCACAAAATAAAAACTAAACCAGGGTAAGAAATGAAAGTAGCAGTCAGTGTGTGATTGCAGCTAGCACTTTTTTTAATACTTAATTCCCTCTGTCAAGTTAGCTTTTTCAGTAGAGAGTCTTAACCTTTGAGGAGTTATACAAGATGGACTGTTCTGTAAGTAGCTTTCTGAACATAGATTCAATATCTCATACTCTAGATGAAAATAACAGGACTTTTTTTGGGGGGGGGGAGAATCCTCCTCTTTTGGCTTTTTATGGCACACTAATCTGTGTTACATCAAATGTGTTGGGGAAGTCATGCAAAAATTTAGTTAAAATTACATTCACAGGTTTAAATTGGTGTTTATGCCTTTGCAGTTCTTTGTCAACCACTTCAATGTAGACAAGGTTTATTACTGAAAAATGAACTAAGTGGATCATTGCAGTGTTCGGGAGTGAACGCTAAAAAGATAGAAGGATTTTTTGTTTGTTTGCTTTAACATTGTTCAGGGCCTTCTCACAAGTAGTAGACTAAAGTATTAGCATTTTTTGTAAAAGAAGCCTTTGTTCTAAACTTGGTCGCTTGGAGATGCATATGTCGGACACTTCAGATCTCCTGCAGTTCTTTCCAACATAGCAGAGGTGGGTTTTTTTAATTATTTCAAATTTTAAGGAGAAAAGGGAGTTTTTTTTTTCACATTGCTTTCAATTGTTAGGACTGGAAGGAGACAAATGTTTAATCCTTTTCTCAAGCATCTGGACACCAGAGTTCTCAGCAGAACTGAGTGCAGATCCTGCAATGCTTTAGGTCTTCATGAGGGTAGAACGTTTCAAGCACTTGGCTGAGCCTGCAGTGAGTTTGTAACCTGGAGCTAGGTTGGCCAGGTGTTTAGTGCTCCTACCCTACTCCCCTATTCCAAGAGCCCCATTAGATTCCTGGCAGGTAGCAGATTTTTGCGGGCCATATTTCCCAAGCTTGCTGGTCTGTCTGAATAATAATGCCAAACAGTACTGTAAATCCAATGACTGCACACTTTGTTTTTTGCTTTTAATTTCTTTGTGCCTTGAATAATACAGGAGAATTTCCTGAATGACAGTTTGCCAGTTGAGTGATGGTCTCCTCCTGATCACGAATATGCCATTAACCACTGTGTCTTGCGGGTGAGAGTGAAGTGTTCTCTGATGTGCTGTGTGTGTTGTCATTTTTGTTTTTAAGGCTCTGCTGCACATCAGTGTTCTTTAGGTAGCTGAGGTGAAACTTAATGAGTAAGAGCAACTGTACTCCAGGCAAAGTTTTGGAGCTTTAGGCCTCTGTTGGGTCAGTGTGTTCTGATTTTGTGTGTAATTTTGCCTAAGCTTATAAACAGGCCCTTAGTTTTGCATCTCTGTCACTAGTTGTTTAAAACACACACTACTATGAAGAGTGGTTATTAACAATAACCTGGAATGCTAGCATGGTTCTGCAGCTAAGGTAGTATGTTGATGCCAGCAGACTCTTGTTCACAGAATACACCCTGGTGACTTTTAAAACAAGGGCTGGTCAAAGGTACTTCCAAGTATCCAAGTACTTCCTTACTTCCTTGAGGATGTGGAGAATTCCCGTGCCTTTGTTCAGAAAGTGAACACTCAGAGAGCTTAAGCGTTGCACTGAGGCTGCTTGCAGTGTCTGTAAGAACTGTCCCCGTTCACTGCCAGTTGCTGAAAACTGTTTTTTGCTTAGGCTTTGCTGACTCCAGCAGCTCTTTGTTGCACTGGGTCCAGGGCAACCCACTATAGATACTGCTTCTGTTTGATTTGTCAAGTTGTGGCCATTGAGACTTCCATGCGTTAGCATGTCCTCTGCTGCCTTCAGGGTGGTGTGCTGGAAGGCTCTCGTGTAACGCTGCCAAAACCCAGCATTTATTGAGCGTTAAGCTGGCATTTTGCATGGAGTTACCTATTACAAAGCCAAAATCTCATTCCTGAGTGGTAATGATGGGCCCAGGGTGCCTCACATCAAGTATAGTTTTTTTTGCTTTGCGCATCCATTTTACATTTGCCTATGCCACGTTTAATTTGTCCACTCATTTTCCAGTTGTTGTTTCATAGTTGTAGATTAGAGAATCATGGATCAGTGTGGTTCTTACAGGAAGTCTTTAAAAAGTTTAAAGTTAAAGTGTGTGTGTGTGTATGTGTGAAAAGTTAGGGTTTGCAATTCCCAAGTTTGGGAATGCCAGAATTAAATACCCAGGTATCACTGGATGAATAGGGAATCAGTCAGTACTTCGTACGTCTCCCTTGCCCACATAGTTTCATGTTTTAGTCCGTGTGTAGCCCACATCCTACTCTTGGTATACGTACACATGTTATTTTCAGGGAATGATAATGAGTGCAATGCCTCACCATTAGGGTGTGCGACACAGTCAGATTTTATTCATCTTGAATAAGAGCTGTTGTGGGTTGCCATACTTCTGTGTTTAGAATCTAACTGAAGGTGAGTCGTTGCTGCCTTTTTCAGGTTTATTCTGAAAAAGAATAAACCAGAAAAACAAAGTTGAGTATTGCCCTCCTTTTCCAGTCCTTCCACAGGGGCGAACTCTGGGAAACATCAGCATTGAGTGCCCTATTATTTAGCTCCTCTGACTGTGAAATTTGCTTAAAAACATTACCTACGTTGTGCATCTTCCAAATTTCCGAACAGATGAGAAGACCTGTAGACAGTAGCCCCATTCACAAAGGGCTTGTGTGCTGAAATGTTGCCTCTTTGGGAAGAGTGTGTAACCATTGGAGCAGCCTGCACTCTAAGTCACTGAGATAACATTGCGCGCAGCACTCTAGCATTTCCTTCCTTGAATGTTCAGCTTAAAACCAAAGAACTTTTATGTCTCTCTTTTAATATGTCATTACAATATAATCATTTCACTAGATACTGTACAAATCATACACAGTGTGTCCCCTGAATACCCTGAAAATTATAATTCTGAGGGCTAAAGAACAAACATGAAAAATGCAATAAGCAGAATATTTGGGATGGACACTGTCACATCTGTTAAGTTCTTGGTTATGCTGTTCTGAATCTCTTAAAAGACGTTTAATATTGTTTGGCCTTGCTGCTTTCTGTGGATAATGATTCGACTGCATATTTGACTTTAATGTCTTTTTCTTGCTATCATCGTATTTTGGTTTTCTCTATTCTGTAAGTGTTAACCAAGAGGCGAGTTTGCTTTTTGCTTTTAATTTTTCTGCTGGTTATACTAGCTTGTGGTGAGTATTTTGCCTCCTTTTTCTTACTCGGCTTAGAAGTCTACATTCAGTGGTCGTTCAAACAGTTGCTTTCTGCTTCCAGGGATAATTAATTTCCATGCAGAAATGAATGTTACAAATGCAGATGTGTGGGATAAGGCAGTAGTTCTTTGCTGGTTGATTCTTCTTAATCTTCAGACAGGCTTAAATGCTTTCTGCTGTCTGTTGTAGCTGCTTCTCATGACCTTTCTGTTTTCTAAAGCTCTTCTCAACTGTGGGCTAATGAGTAAAGATTAATATAGTGATGAATTTTTGGATGTGAAGAGTTTGAATTGTCCAATTAATGACATAGATTGTATTAGCTGGGCACTGTAATAAATGTTAGGTTTTCTTTGGCTTAAGTGTGTGGGTTTTTTTGTTGTTTTTTTTTTGTTGTTTTTTTTTTTTTAAACTTCTGACTTAACTACACATTCCCTTTCATTCCCTCCAAAGTGGAACAAATTATTCTCTGAGAATTTAAAGCAAATTAATGCAGGTTCTTCCACGGTATTTTTGTTTGTTTGTTTTTGTTTAGAAATCAGAAAACTGCAGTTTATTGTTATAAGGAATAATCATGCTACAGACCTGTACTGAACCTAATGGTGAATTTATTCCTGTGATAGAAGAGTGGTCATATGCCACTCTGGTGCAAATGATCTTCTACCACTCTGTGTTTAGGTTAGCTGCTACCATTATTAAAAATAAGCCCAGGTACTCTCCAGCTTCTACTCGAGAAGCAGAGCTGCTGTGCCCCAGGGAATCCAAATCCTGGCAAATTGAGGAAGAAAGGGAGCAAGCAGGGACTCTCCTCAGCTTGGTATTTTGCAAAACGCAGTGCACAAGGCACAAAACTATTGCTTGTTACTGGTTTTGTAGAAGCCTGAAAACTTCTCTAGGAAAAGCAGCTAGTTGCCTTAAATATTTTATTTCGGTGTCCTACATGTGTGTGTCTAGAAGAGGTATCCTTTGGCATTTTTTACATTCTGTTACTTCTGTGTTATTCTAGAATAAGGTTATAGCCGTGCATTTGGATTTACACTGGATGTTAGTGTTTGGGTTGTTATTTTAAGCATAAACTGAATTTTTCTACATTATTCATAATTATATTTGTACAAAGCAGATTAAATGTCTTTCCTTTTTTTTTTTTTTTTTTTTTTTGGGTCTCAAAAATACTGATTTGCTTTTTGGTTAGCTTTTTGCTACGTTTTGGGGAAAGAGAAGACAGGTGAGTAAGAAGGTGGCTGTTTTTCCAGTAAAACTTCATCTTACCACACACTTAATATGAAACTGTTTAGCATACTGGCAGAAGACCATAGACCTGAATTTGTGCTAAGGCCTGTCTGTCACCTGTAGTGACAGGTACTCGGGCTGTGTTTCCAACTGTCCTTCAGTTTTCTAAAACTCTCATGCTGAACTGCACATGCATGGTTTCTCGTGTGTGCTACATTGCTGCCGTCCTCTAACGGTAGCACTGGCACGTAGTCCTTAAATAGTCCTTAAATCTGTAAAACAGTGTGACTAATCATCCCTGTGGAGAGGTCAGAGCTATCGCAGTGTTATATTTGGAAACTGGGGCGAAGAAATAGTGATATGCCAGAGCTACAGTAGAAACCTGTGGTGGAGGCACAGCCTGCTAGTCAGGGCTGTAATTCAAGCCTAATCCCCTCTAGCAGTCAGTGTAGAACATTGCTGTGAACCAGGTTTGTGTCATTGTTTTGGGGAGAAGGCTTGGGAATTTGCTTCTTGGNTTTTTTTTTTTTTTTTTTTTTTTCCTTCTTAAGCTACATGTATGATGAAAGCTGTAGCAGCTGACTTCCTGAACTGAAAATGCAGGTTTATCTCGGCCGTTGAATTTTCTGCTTTGGTATCCTTAAGAAATTTTGGAGTATAGGTAAAAACACTGCTGAAACAAAAGGCAAACAAAAAAGAAGTTGGGAATAGCAAGTAGTGCAGCAGAAGGATTAACAAATATATGGTCCTTGTTTTACAACTAGGTGTTTTACAAAATAATGCTCAGGAACACTTTTAATGCTGTAGTTAGATTCTGAAATACTAGTTAGACTCTAAGAATGAAACTTAATGTGTCCTACCTTCTTGGTAAGCAGCGGGTGAAAATAAGGGAAGCATGGTGGGTTGATATTGGTCAGCTAATGCAAGCTTTCAAGCTCAGTTTTGCTGTTGGAAATATCTTCAGCTGAAATACTTGCCTGTTACATAGAGAAGTTCAAGAGTAGTTCATGTTGATTGCTGAGCTAAGAAGCCAGGTCAATGTTCTTTGCTGCTAAGTAGGAAGGGTGTGTGGANTTTTTTTTTTTTTTTTTTTTTTTGAGGCTCCTCCCTTTCACTAAATGAAGTGCTGAACTGTTTTCCACATGTCACAGTCCATGTGTCTCTGCTTGTTTGGTTTCCAGTTATTCCAGTTTGCCTGTTGGACTTGGGAGGAGGCACTTTATATTTTTTTCCTTTTTAAAGTTTCACAGAGGGAACTTTCTGCTCCCTTATAGCAAAAATCATCCCTTCTTCTGTGTAAATGTTAAGTGTTTTGCACTTAGGAGCAATGTAAAGCAGGTTTGATATTACTGTAAAGAGTAAACACACTTTCCAATACTTTTTTTTCATGTTTGACCAAGTTCTTGCACAAAATTTTAGACTCTTTTGAAACACTGAGCTTTGCTGCAGACTTTCTTTCTCTGACCAAAGTGTGTAAGGGAAGAGAAACAAGTTCAAGAAAGTATGTGATCTCACACTTGTATTTCTGACTTTGGTAGCTAAATTACTTGTTCTGTGGTCAGCATATTAAGTGCTGTATTGTGTTTTCCTAATCCTGTCTGTATTTCAAATTTTTTGTTAAGTGATGTGAGCAGGAGAAACTTTAGTCTTTTACTTTATTAAAGTCACTGTTTGTTTGTTCTCTAAAAGAGTTCAAATGCTTGAAAGGGCTAATTCCGGATGGATATGCCTTTTGAAATGACTGGATATTAGGTTCTCATCTTATAAGTTATTCTTAATGTTACCGAAGCTGTTTTTCTGCACTAATTTTTTACTGGGACTTCCTGAATTTATTAGTTTCTTACACTTGCTATCAAATTATTTTTTTTTCCTTGCAATATTGATGTACTTTTTAATATTTCTGTTGCGTTGAGATAAAATACACTTGACAGAATACCCTGAGTACTGTTTTCTTGCTTCTCTGAAGGCGGTATGTTTTAAGGAGCTCTCTAGTCTCATGTACGTACCTCTCAGTGTCTGTTTTTACACTAAAACCTCTTACACTTTTTTTTTTTTCCATGCTACTGATTTTTATGATTTTAGTAAAGTTTAATTCCTGATCTCAATGATAGTTTTTCAAAAAGAGCAACTGATCTTCCTCAGCTAAATCAAATATTCCAGTAATAATCACAAAATGTTAAAATATTAACATTTGATTCTTTCTGCTTATTATATTGTTACGATATATGCTAAGGGACAGAAGTGCAGTGGAAGTTGGTTTTACCACATTTTGGAAAAATAACTTGATTATTCATATAAATGGGAAGGTATGTATTCAGATGAGAAATAAGCCTAACAGTTTTTTTTGTATTTCTTAAACAGAAGAGGGGAGGAAAAAGTAAATAAATAAAAGGCTTACAGCTGACAGTTCTTTCACATTTCTTGTTAGCCTTTACATAGGTGATATAAATGTAACTTTACAAGCTTTTCAGGAGGGTGGTTTCATTGTTTTACATATGGATCTAATAAGTAATACTCTATTGCAGAAATAAGAGTATTACAGGGTCCCCTGGTAATAACTGGTGAGTTTTGAATGACAGAGAAAAGAGCAGGAATTAGATTTGACAGGGTGATATGGAAAGAACTCATGTCAGCGTTTGTAAACAGCAGCAGCAATGAAATCAACCATAGTTGCAGTTTCACTACAGGGAGGAGAAATGGGTCTAAAGTTTACTTACAACCTAAGAAACTCTACATGCAGAAGTTGTGTCTACTTTTTTCTGTTTTGGCAGCTACTATCATCTTACCAGAGAACAAGGTGTTTGTCTTACGTTCAAGTTACATGAAACATAATATTTTTTTCTGCTTGGTCTGTTGGCTTATATTCACTACATTTTTATCAAGTGCTGAATTTGTCAAACTTCAAGGTTACATTAGGGTCTTCATAGGCCAGACTGTTAGTTTTGTGGTGCAACTGTGTGTGTCTGTTCCCAGCATAATAGACTTGCCTTGGTTACTTAAATGGCTAACAACATAACAGAATGAATTTGGCTTGTACAGACATGGAGTAAAATAACTTGTGCACAACTGTTAATACATAGGAAAGGGACTGAATCAGTAAAGGTTTTTCTTTTTCTGGTGACATCTTGGTATCTTGACAAGTGCGTATTTATAGAAGTCATTGAAACCATTTTTAGATTCAAGCAAACTGTGAAGAGAAAAAGTATCTGTTGTGTACTTTAACTGAAAGCATTAAGTTTAATTTTAAGAGACACTATCTATTCAAATAACCCACACAGTGATTAAACAAGGCAAAAGATTTGAAATTGAAAAAACTCAGCATGATGATCTTGATACCACCCAAGGAATTTTCCACACTTGTTTCTCGTTTTTTCACCATTGCGTGTGTGGCGAGGTGTCAAGGGGATCTGACTTCTGAACAACTGCATCTCATTCAAAATTTGAAAGACATATACTTCCGTCTCTGCAACGTATATCCTGTTTCTGTTTGCTCTGAATTTCAACGTCCCAGGTTTTAAAAGCTCAAATTTCATACATATTCTGCTTTTTACATCATAAAAACTGTGATCAGAAACTTTTCTCTCTTTCCTGATGAAGGCTTCCCCAAGTAAGAGTTAATCCTTGGAAATCTCACTCAGAAATAGGTAGGACTTTGCACACGTCATGCTCTTTGTCCTCCTGTCCTCTGTTCCTCCCTGGCAGGGGTGTCTTAGCAGGTACATAAAACAAAGTTTTGCATTTAGAAAAACATAGTCACTGTAACTATTTCAGAGCTTCAGCTTCAGAGCTGATTCTGGCAATCTTGCTTTTTTATGAAGATGTTACTGATCCTGTAGTGGTTCTAGTAGCTGTTGTTGCACGTTCTCCTGTATTTGTATGTTGAAAAACTGTTTTTGCTGGACATTCAGTAAAAATGACTGGTGAATTCATTATCATTCTCTGAACAGATTTTTGTTTTGTTTTTAAGGAACTTAGCGACTTAGCCCGTGATCCTCCAGCACAGTGTTCAGCAGGTCCCGTTGGAGATGACAGTAAGTAACTTTAAATTTCAGTTTTGCTCTGCTAACTCAAAGCATATCATGCCTAGATAATAATGCGGAGTTTTTCTTTTGTAGTGTTTCATTGGCAAGCCACAATTATGGGACCTGTAAGTATTCTAATTCTTGTGATGTAATACTAAACTTGTGTAGTAGTTCTTATTCAGGAAGGACTTCATCTTTCAACTCCTCTTATCAGACTTTAGTTCTAGAGATCCTTCTTACAGTGGCAGAAACTAAAGGAGAAGAAAAAATGATCTGACAGTGCTTATGTATTGCTGGAGCTTTGTATTAGAACACACATTTGAGCTGAAATAATCTTCAGAGCAGTGTAAAGCTTAGTTTGTGTTTTACAGTTTAAATCTAGCAGAACCCATTTTTGTAGTCAGAACTAGTGGTGGTTTCGGCAATTAGTTAGACTGCATATGGGCACGTTTTAGAAGAGGTTAGGAACATCCTCTTTGATCTGGTGTTGGCTACTGTGCCCATCTGAAACCTGAATGTCACTATTCCCCCATTAGAGAAAAGAAGGCAGCTGTTTGTCCTCACTAAAAATCTAACCTGCAGACGCTGATATGTTAAGCTCTTGGGACTGGTTATCTGTGTTTAGAAAAGGAAACGTGTGACTTAAGGAGACAAGTACCAGATGTGTGCAACCTACAGTGCCCTGTGTGATGCTTTTACTTTGGGTTACAGAATAGGAATTAAATGTTGGTGATACTGTATTTCTCTGACCTTATATATGGCTATGTGTGTAGTTTAGGCAGTAAAAGTTTGTCTGAGGGTCTCCTGACTGGTAAAATGGCTCTGCATTCCCAAATCTGTGGTGGTCTTTGAATGTAATCCTTACTTGAAAAAGATAAAGCTGTTCAACAGCTCTACTAGTTTGAAATCCTAAAAAAAAAGATATATGCTCTTTCTCTGTGTTTTATATATATATATTATTGTGTCAATCAGAACAGCCTGCATTCCAGTCCCAGGATTGGGTATTGGAAGTACCTTGAGGATAATGTGCTACTAGTGCTAATATGCCTGTGGTGTTGCTTAATGTCCTTAATGAAAGATAAGGGTTGTGCTGCCAATCATCTGGCATTCCACATCTGCATGTAATGTGGCATTATACAGGCTGTGGTTTTGTAAGCAAGGTAAAGGAACTTGCATAGTTTGTCTCCTCACGTTTCAACAGATTCTGGGAGAAGTTTGTTCTGTAGTTGTTCAAATATATCCCCAGAGACAGTGTAGAAAAAGGGGTGGTTTGCTGACTCCTCAACTTGTATGTGCTGATCAAGCACCAGAAGTTATCTTTTTATTCCTATGGTTTTGACAGAGATTGTATGGCAAATAACCTACATGTTGACAAGCTCCTGTCCCTTATCTTGTATAGGAGAATTTAATTTACTGATATTTAACATAGCAAAATGCACTTACTGCTTTAAGCAAGTGAAATGTTCTTTCAACCAATATGGAAGTTCAGTTTTTAAATAATTAAGAAGAATGCTCTTGAACTGTATGTGTCAAATTCATTTTTCATAGTCTTGAGTCTGAAATTAAAAGCACTGTAGTCCATAGGTTAAACAGCAAAATTGGGTAGTTCTATGTCAGAAAATTTTAGTTGCAATTTCAAGTGAACTCTACTTAGAGCGTCTTGTAAATAGTAACTTGCACAATCTATAACTAATGACTCCATTTAGCCGCTTCTGTCAGCTTCCATACTTCAAGTGTTATTTTGTTGCTGATGTTAAAATCTGAGTAAATTTTTCCTATAACTGGTTCTTTGGAACAGGAGAATGTAAAATATTTCATGTACTGGGTTATGGTGAATTTCTAACAGGAAGGAAGTTCTTTGTTTGTTCGTCTTTTGTTAGGAGTGGGGAGTTGTATGTGAGAAGGGACTTTTTTCAGAACTGAACAGTGCCTACACCAAAGAGAGATCTTAGGGATGGGAGGGGGACCTTTGAGTTGTTTTTTGGCCACGATTTCATGGGTGATTGTAATAAAGTCTGAGCACTTGGGGTGCTTGAACTTGTTAGACAAGGCTCCCCCTCTGCTACTGTTACTTCTTGGAGCTGTTTGAGAGATTTGGATGCCTTTGCAAGTTCTTCTGGGTGGAAGGTCAGAGAAGAGTGAGTGTGTGTTTTTGTTTTTGGGGTTCTTTTATTTTTTCTTTTTCCTTTTTCTTTTCTTTTTTTTTTAGTGAAATGTTGGCTTGGAGAGGTCCATTCAAAAGGTTTTGTATAACTTGACCTTAGGAAGTAGTAGCTGAAATTTAGTGGCATGTCTGTTTTATTAGTGAATTAAACGGTTCTGTTTTTTAAACATATTTCTTCTCTTATTTATTTCAAAACAACTTCTTCAGAGAAATGTAGTCCTAAAGATGATAACTGGAGAATTATTTACTTGCTTTGACAGAATGACAGTCCATATCAGGGTGGTGTATTCTTCTTGACAATTCACTTTCCTACAGACTACCCTTTCAAACCACCTAAGGTAAGTATTACTTTCTCATTTGTGAAATCAGTGCTCTTTAAGGAACTTGGTGCAGGATAGAAATTGTATATAGTTGAGTTCTAATGTTATTGAATTCTCACTTTGTTTACACGTTCTTATGAAAATGAATATCTTAAATGCCTGTCCCTCTCTGGCCCACAAACTTATGTTTCAGCGTGTATTTAGGGAACGTATCCACAACCAGTAATTCTAAACGACTTGGAATTATATTGTTTTCTGTTTTGGTAAGAATCTAATTTTTCTGAAATTATTATTGCATTATTATTATTATGTTATTGTAATGGAATTCTTGGTTAGGGGATTGTCAGGTCTTACTTTATAGCTCTTTGGGTTGTTATATGTAACCCTAATGATACAGATAGACATTACTGAGTTTCTAAAATCAACAAGTATTTTATCTATTATGATCTGGTGGTAATCATGAAATGCTGTTATTAACTACCTAAAAAGTGTACCTGTCCTTTCATCTTAAATGAAAATCAGAAAGCTTGGAGTCGCCATAGTGTTTGGAGTTCTTGAGCTGTGCAGTAGCTGTATTACCATGGTTGAAACAATTCTGTGTGTTTCTGTCATGTTGCAGGCACCTATGATTAAAAGGCCCTATGGTTGGCTTCTCTCTACTCTGGTTATAATACCTAGTGATCTGAAATCCAGAGGCTGCTATCTTGGTTGCATTTCTGTGACTCTGTAATGCAGCCTTCCTGTTACATTCTTCCTTTTCTTTTAGAACAAACTGAGTTGACTAACAGGTTGGTTGAAAAGAAAGTGATATTATAGTAGTCACAGACTGAAACACACCTTTTTGGTTTTTTTCTTCTTTCCATTATAGGTTGCATTTACAACAAGAATCTATCATCCAAATATTAACAGTAATGGCAGCATTTGTCTCGATATTCTAAGATCACAGTGGTCTCCTGCTTTAACTATTTCTAAAGGTAACTTTTCTGAAGGGGAAATGTTTCCATCTTGTGTTGAATACTGTGTTTTTAGCTTTGATTGTCTTGAGTCCTGTTCCTGTCTCTTGATATATATATATATTTTTTTCCCTTAGTCATTCTAGCATGTGTTTTGCCAATTTGATAATGATATCTTGCTGCATTTTTAATGGTTGTTTGTTTTTTCAAACACCTTCTGCTACATGGCTGTTTAAGGCCTTGTCTGGCCGCTTATTTGCATCAGTATTTTTAGCCGTGCTTACTCGCTTGGTTCCAGAGGGGATTGCCAGCATGTAGGCTGAAGCAGGGCTGTGGTGGTATGTTAAAGCTAAGGCTGAGGAACAGCTTGTTTGCACGTTGGTGTATCCTTGCTTAGCAATAAAGATGGCTTGTTCCAGATCAGCTTTTAATAATGAAGTCTGAGTAACTTAAGAACATTTCCGCTTAGAATTACGTTTTGACTTGCACTGACATATATCTGTGGACCGAGAAATGAAATGGATGCCATTGATACGTGTCTCTTCTGCTTTCTGCCCTTGTGCAGTGGCATTGCCTGTAGGAACTGGGCTTGCTAGCTGCACTTCAGGATAAGCTTCTACTGCAGCACAAGTTCAGCTTTGTAGCTTTCCTCATTTCATTGTAGTAAATGCCAGTTCTCAAGTATTTTCATACTTGATAGTATGAAAAGATAGAATTGTGTTTGCCTGTTTACACCAGTGACCATGGTCAAAAAGTGCTTCTTTATCTACAAAACTAGTAATTCTTGTCTGTCCAAGGAGTATGTTTGCTATTTGAATGTAAATTCCTCATGTTTTAACATTGCCACTATTTTCTTTTTTATTTTAAAGCTGCTGTGAGAGTAGAGGATGCAGATCCTATAGTGGCCTGCAACAGTGTTTCTTGCTAGCAATCCTTTATTTTACAACTTACGTGTAGTTTTAGCAGTACAGGTTGGGGTGTTGCTCTCTCAGGCAGTAACGAAAAAATAGCGTCTGAGGAAAGTTCCAGGGATGAAAAGCACGGAACATGTTGACCGTCAGAGCACACAGTAGTGTGCTTTAGTTAGATGCTACCTTGCGTCATAGTTCAGGGAACAATTATACTGCTTTTGTGTCTGTTTGTTGAAGGCTATGAGTATTGGGAAATGGGAAGCAAATAGTTCTTGGGAATTTTAACTCACTTGGGATTTTTTTATTTAGAGTAGACTACAAACTTACTTCAGCCCTGTATCAGGAATAGACTTTTTCAGCCCCTTAGCATGCTGTCATCTTAACACAGAGCCATGCTCCAATATTGGTTTCTGACATCCTTGCTCCTGTTTTGCTATTGAGTGTTTTTTTTTCTTTTCTTTTTTTTTTTTTTTTTACAGTTCTCTTATCCATTTGTTCACTGTTATGTGATCCAAATCCAGATGACCCACTAGTGCCAGAGATTGCACGTATCTATAAAACAGACAGAGACAAGTAAGTGCAGAGTTACGCAAGACATACTGCAGTACACTGTGAAGAGTGCTCTGTCCGAGAGTAGTTGTATTGACTGTGTCTTTTGTGAAAATCTGGGTTGGTGTAAGAGATATCTATTCTTGGTAATGTAAAAACAAAGGGACTTAGTATCTTTGAAGCTGTGGCGGGGTTGGGGGGAAAGTAGCTTTTTCTCACAAACGTGGCAGTAAGTGAAAGTGTGTGTTGCCTGCCAACTGGCTTACTATGCTTGAATAGCAAACTTACATGAATTAGCCTTTGGTTTTATATTAATGCTAAATATACTTGTCCAATTAGGTACAATAGGTTAGCAAGAGAGTGGACAGAGAAATACGCTATGCTGTAGGGTAAGAATATCTGCACATTATGGTGCATTTAACAAAATGGAAACTTGTCAGCACTTGAGTGCTGCATGCTTTAAGGCACTGGATTAACTAACAGATAATGGATGCACCAGTTGCTGGACTTGAATATTTAACAGCTTGGTCTGTGGTTAGTGTGAAATGTATTGGCTAGTCACTATTTCTCACAGATACTGCTCTTGCATGGCAAACACAAAAAATAAAAGGAGAGAGAGAGAAAGAAAAGACAGTATGAAATAATTAGCAAATTTTGAGCTAGCTTGTGAACTTGTTCTGGTAAGTATTTAGCCAGATTTTGTCAGAACTTCATTAAAAATGATGCCCTGGAAACAGTGCTCTGTAATCAGATCTCATGCATAGAAATGCATGAATTTAGACTATCCAAATTTAAACATTCTGTTAGTCAGCATTGTCTTGACTTCTACATATTTTAAACTAGCAAAATACATAGAGATTATGATCTGCTTGTATAGCTGAAAATTAACTTGCTACTGACAAGCATGGAGCTAAATTTAAACTAATTGTCAGCTCAGTTCCTGTGGAAGTACTGTACTGTATTTATGAAACTGTCACTACTTTAAAAAAAAAAAATTGCTTGAGCAGTATATTAATGTGAAAAGAGAATACTGAGCATGAAAAGATGCCTATTGTTGTCCTATTCAAAAATAGTAAAGTTGGCATACGTTCTTCTGTATCCAGTGATACTATTAATCAAGTAATCTTTACTGATGGCATGTGATACTCAGTAATGATAAGGACCCTATTTAAACCAAACACTTCCCTTTACCCCTCCCACCACAGGTGGTCTGTATTCCTTCCCTTTCAGTAGTCTTTCACAACACACCTCTGTCAAATCTACTATTTTAGATTTGAAGTATTTTATGTAAATTAGAAAATACTCAAGTCAGTCTAGGGTAGTATTTGTTCAGGTTTTTGTTTCAGTTTCTATTAGTATAGAAAGAAATCTCTCTTAATGTGAAGAAGAAGAATAGGGAGGTGGGAATAAAATAGGAATTTCTTGTTGACCTGTTTTTAATGCTGTCATTAATTCCATTTTTCTTTTTCCTTGTAGGTACAACAGAATATCTCGGGAATGGACTCAGAAGTATGCCATGTGATGCTACCTTAAAGTCAGAATAACCTGCATTATAGCTGGAATAAACTTTAAATTACTGTTCCTTTTTTGATTTTCTTATCCGGCTGCTCCCCTATCAGACCTCATCTTTTTTATTTTTTTGTTTACCTCCTTCCATTCATGCACATGCTCATCTGAGAAGACTTTAGTTCTTCCAGCTTTGGACAATAACTGCTTTTAGAATCTGTAAAGTAGTTACACAAGAACAATTGCCCAAGATTCAGATTTTTTTTAATGGAGCATGTGTATTATGTGGCCAATGTCTTCATTCTAACTTGGTTATGAGATTAAAAAAAAATCCTCACTGCTCTAACAGATACTGAAGATACCATCTGAAAGGGGGAGGGGAGATGGATGTTCATTTTTCTCCCATCAAAGAAGTAATATTGCTGTAGCAACAGCCATCTTGTTCTAAGCCTCCCAGTGTTAGAGAACTGAGGTTTTGGTATATAGTTTTGCTCATAACTGATGTGTCTGGAGAATTGGTACTGAATCTATAGCATCAGCAGAACAGAAAATGTGATGTATCTTATGCATGTCAATAAAGGAATGACCAGTTCTTGTTTTACAGAGAATGGAAATTGGAAGTCAAACATCCCTTGTATTCCAAAATAGGGTCTAAGAACATTTTTGTAATTCATTTAAATTTTGTTAGGAGGCTTGGAGCTATTAGTTAATCTGTCTTCCAAAACACTGTTTAATATAGCACTGAATAAATGATGCAAGTTGTCAATGGATGAGTGATCAACTAATAGCTCTGCTAGTAATTGATTTATTTTCTTCAATAAAGTTGCATAAACCAATGAGTTAGCTGCCTGGATTAATCAATATGGGAAACAAAATCTTTTGTAAAAGCAAAGCTGGTTTTTGTATATACTGTTGGGATTTGCCTCATTGTTTAACATCAAATAATGATGTAAAGTTCGATAGAGCGAATCTTTTGCCATTTTCAGTTATAATAATCGATCTGTTGCAGGTTGACACATTGTTCGGCCTGATGTATGCAGAATTAATAAGCTAACGTAGTAGTGTAGCTATAGCTGGGTGCTGCACCTGGTGCTGGGAGCCCAGCGTTCGAGGATGGACTTGGGACCCAGCAGATCTGAAGTGGTGTGTTGTGGAGATGCTTCCTGATGCACCTGTGTTTGCTGACTGAGAACCTTTTTCTTCACCTTGTACGCTTGACAGCTGAAAGATCTTAATGTGGGAGTAATGATGAGGCAAAAGAAATATAAAATAAAGTACTGTTTTGATGTGGGAATTGTCATGAGGCTGTGTTGAAGTGACTTTACTATGTGGGATGTTCGTTACCATTGAAAAGGACTTGTTCAGCCATGCGGCCATTTACATTAATGACTATTTTAATGCAACAGACACTTTCCTCATGTCAGGTGACTAAACGTGAATAAAAACTCATTGCTATTGGATTTTTGTTCTACAAGAAACATTGTCTTGTGCCATTAGTTTATCTTTGCAGCAACAAGGGCATTACTAAGCATCCGACTGTCCTGTTTCCTGCCCTTTTCCTTCATGTTTTTCATTGGTTGTTTTTTTTTTTTTTTTTTTTTTTTGGTCTTCATTCTTACCATCTATAGCTTTGTTTTCTCTAGTCTTGTACTATCAGTTTATTGTGCATCTGTGACTTTGCACTGGCACCACTTTTGCACTGCTTATAGTTATGTACATTCTGATTCCTTGTCCCCACATGGATGTGGAAAGCTAGATGTAAAATAAATGTTAAACCTTAATTTTTATAAAAATTTGAATATGTAGTTTGGACATGGTTTGTTCTGGTTTTAAAATGTGAAGGTGAACTTAAAGGGAAAAAAAATTATAGCTTGGTTTACATTAAGAAACTTGGGCTCTCTTAACAGTGCTTGTCTCGCTGAAATGATCTTTTCTTACATTTGTTAATGGAGTTGGAGTTCCTGCAGTATTTCTGCTTTACTAACTAAAGGTTTTTAGTTCTTTATAAACTTTTGTTGGAATTAGATATACTTTCAATGTGGTTGCCTAGTATAACAGTTGAGGTAAAAGCTCATGCTTACAAGCCGGTAAACTCGTTCCTCCTGCCTTGTTGCTGATCGTGTTAATTTGATGCGTTGGTTCTTTTCTCATGTGATGATGAGAATGACCTCTTGGGAGGTGTTAAGGCACCAGACTTTAGACAACTGAATGAGGGAGGTGCATGATAGCAGGAGAGGAAGGAGAAGATGGAGCAGCCCACAGGTAATATATGGCATAGGGGAGAGATACCTTGTTTGGCCACTGTATCCTCTCGCGTACGTCGAACTTTATTGATTTTTGCAGCCTCCTGTCAGTTCTATCTGGTCATTTTATTTCAGATTCTTCATTATTAGGAAAATAATCACTTATAAGCACTATGATCCGAAGCAGGCTTTGCAAATCCATTGAATGTGGCAAAATTACTTTTGATTTCTTTCCTTGACTGGTTTGTAGTTTTGCGTGTGTGAACCAGGCCAAGGCAAGCATGTCCCAGTGAGTTTTGTGTAATAAATTGGCACTTGGACAATAGAGATCAATAATCTATGATCAGTAAAGGCGCTGAAGGTATTGAGGTCACTTCATTAGGATACAGGCTGCACTGTAATCCCCTGAAGCTTTAAAAGCAAAAAGCTGCTATTGCCAGGAATAATTTGTCTGCTTCAAGCTGTTCAGTTCTCAGTGTTGTTGAATGGTTGCTGTTTTATCCCAGAGCCTCCACCATAATTGGAGGATTGTTGGCTACCACCCATGATAGCCAATTTTTCACATTTAAAAGGTGTTTGGGATTATGACTGAAATGTTCACAGTGAGGCTGAGGGTTGCATGTTGGCAAAAATGCTGGAGTAATGGGGCGGGGGGGAGAAAGTGTGGTAAAGTGGGAAATAGATTAAAAGCACAATATAGAGATGGGATAACAGGGAAAGATGGGCTGCTAGACTCAACCCATCTTACCGCAATGTGCAAATGTGCTGCTGTCATGATAGTTCATGCAGTCAAGTGTAAAACTAACTGGCTTCAAAAGCATGACGGGCAAGAAAGCTGATAAATGTGATTTGCAGTGTCCAGGTTAGCTTGTTGAAGAGTAGCAGTTAAGGCTCAGCCTTAGGAAGAGTAATTCAGGATATAGCTTTTGTAGGTGTGTATATAGGTAAGGTATTTAAGTTGTTCTCTGTGGTTGTTTTGCCAGTGGCCATAAACTGTGACTTGCTGTTCTCCATAGTTAATGTTGAAGTAACGTAGGTGCTGGGCCCGTAGAAGCAAGTGCTCGCCCTTTTTCAGGAATAGTTCAGACTAAGCAGCTTTTTTATTCTGCAGTGAGGTGAGTGTGCAAGGAGGTCTGTTCTGTGTGAGGCGGCCCTGGGCAAAGGGCTTAGCAGCTTCCAGGTGAGCAGCAGCAGTATTTTGTGCTGCTGTAACTATTTCTAGAACAGCTGTCTGGCTCCGTTAAGCTACAAGAGGTGATAAGTATAATCTTTAGAGTGGTAGCTGCCAGAAGTTAAAATGTGACAGTGAATTTGATAGAGCATCTCAACATAAGGTAGTATTTAAGTTGTTTTAAAGGATGCCTGACAAAGATCCCTGTCTGAAGAAAATGCGGAATTCTTGCAGTCAAAAAGGGTTTACAGATTTTTTTTTTCCACGCCACTAAATCTGATACTTGAATGCAGCTGAGTTATATTACTAATTCATATATAGTTTTGGAAATTGAAAATTTTGTAAGTTAACCATGTTTGTTTGTTTGATTGTTTGTTTTCTATTGCAATCGTTAGGATGCTCTTACTGGATGGAATAAGAAGTCCAGATCTCCTTATTTTTAAAAGAGCTTTGATCAATGTATCCCTGTTAGTTCCTGTAGGAGAACTAACAAACTTGAGAAACTAGGCCGCTTCTGGGCTGTGGTGCTGATTTGTGTTTTTTAGAGTGGATAGGTTTTATCTGGAAAATTGATTTCAGTATTTGTGACTGAAGGTTGTTCCAACTTCTGTGTCTACAAGGGAAGCCTCTTAAAAAGTGTAAGGTTTTTTTTTTTTTTTGTTTTAAAAAAAAAAAAAAAGAAAAAAAGGGAGAAAAAAAAAAAAAAGAAAAAAAGGGAGAAAAAAAAAAAAAAGAAAAAAAGGGAGAAAAAAAAAAAAAAGAAAAAAAGGGAGAAAAAAAAAAAAAAGTGCAAGTTTAGAAGTACCAGTTACTTGTTTGTTATTTTGAGGGGATTTTTCATTCAGCATTTGCCCACCTCTGCCCTTCTATGCTAAGAGTTAAGACACTGCTCTTTTGTTTCTCTCCCTGCTCTGAAGCCCAGTGATGATTTCACTCCCCAGTGTTTCAGGAGACATCTGTTAGAACACCCAGTGCTTGCTTCTGCGAGGTCCTGGGGTTTTTTGAAAGGCTGAAGAGGAGAAACGATATACAAATGCATTAGCCAAGTCAGTTAGCACAGATGCAAGGGGAATGCGTGATATTTGGAGAAGGTTTTCTTGCTTCAGTGATGCTATCATCTGTGAGCAAAAATCTTACTACTTGACCTTATAAAGGCAGTCTGCCATTAGTTTATATTAAACCACTGTATGCTTCTGTAAATTTCTTGTTCCATGATGTATAGTAGAAATAAAAAATAAGCCGCCCAAAATACAGAATGAACCTGGCACTGCAGATGCTTCCCTTTCCAGCTATTATGGTAATTTTTTTGTAATGCGGTAGTGGCTCTTAAATCTTGTATGTTTGCTTTAAGGATTATATAGTTTCAGGGGTACAATCATTATTTAGCTTTACATAAGTAGTAAAGGGAGCTTGTTACACACTTAGATGTCAAGTTTTATGTTCGTAAGTAGTATTGCTCTAAACAGCAGGACAGAGTTTCTCGTGGTGTGTATGTAGAGGAAGACTAAGTGAAATGTGTAAGCCAAAGTGCAAACTTGGCTACACATGATTTGTCCTAGTGTAAGGCTCCTTTGGCCCTGTTTCTTGTATTATAAAAGTGGGTTTGGGGTTTACGGTTTAGTTGGAAGTCATTTCTAAGCTAAACAAAGAGCTTTTGAAGGACAAATGCAGATCAAGAACCAGTATAAGGGGCAAAACTTTCCCATGTAAATTAATTATGACCATGTAATTAATTGTACTGTTGACTGTATTAACTGCTCTTTTATTAATGTTTTTACAGTTTGAGTTGCATTTCATGAGGATATCATTATGTCTTAAATGAATAATGGTTTATGTTTCCCAAGAATCTGCTCCAGACTTGCTGAAAGCTGTGCTTCAAGGTATGGCCATACAATCATAGGCAATTGAAATAGATGGCTAGGTGGGTGTTATTAATTTAGCCACTTTTTTTCCCACTTGTAGCTCATACATGCTTCTCCCACCTCTAATGCTCTGCAAATGCTCAGAATTTTATGTAGAAGACATTAGTTTTCATTGCTATATATATATATTTTTTTTGTTTATAAGATAGGAAGCAAGTAAAAGTGCATTGTTTGGATTAACTATAGATGATAAGAAGACTCTAGTAAGCTTTAAGAAATTGCAGATAAGCTTGAAAAATGCTTTTCTTTGTAGTTTTCTTTTGAGATGCTAATGCAACTGATAGTTATCTATTCTAAGCTTTCAGAGCAGAAAAAGAGATGGGAAGACAGGGTTGTGAGAGGCATGGGCTAGTTACCTTCAGATATTTGGATGTCAAGCCATTTCCTTGAAATGTCTTTTTTTTTTTTTTTTGACATACTGGTGTCTCAAATCAGCAGACACACTTATCAAGCTGTGCTACAAAGAAAACAGGAAGACAAAAAGAGAAGTTGTCATTAGTCTGCTTAGCTTAAGCTAGAACATCTCTGGTTCCCAAGGTCGGAGGCCTGTTGCAGCAGTGCCTTGTAGTCGACCAGTCAGGCCTCCTAATCTCGTTTTTTCCTCCCACAGCCTCGCTGCACTGCTTGTCACTACCTTTTAGAAGCCTGCACTTCTCTGTTTCTCTTTCCTTGGACCCACTCTTGTTAGACAGGAGTGCTTTTTGCCACCTTTGCTGATGCAGCATGGAAATGAGGCCGTTTTGGTGGGGGACCCTAAATGCCTCTGATATTCGGGCTAGGATTTTATGCATTTGCTATAGCAAGTAGTGTTTCAGGAATGCCAAAACATGAAGCCAGAGGAAAGGGATACCTGTGTTGAGGTGAAATAAAGATTAGTAGGAATGTTTTGACCTGAGTTTGCAGTGGTGCTAGCTAAGAGAGGAGCATTCAAAAAAAAAAAAAAGTGTTGAATTAGCTTGCTTAAGTATTTTAGGTTAGATGACTAAGGGTGAAGCAAGGGCTGTATACAAAATTTAGCAATCTGGAGCACAGAAATGCTGGAACCAGGGAGTGAAGAGGAAGATCTCAATATTGTCAGTCTTTTTATTTATTTATTTTTTTTTTAAGAAAAGTCACGATGCCGCATAAGCTGACGCATTGATGATGAATAATTTAGGGTGTGGGCAGTACAGAGGGCAGCCAGGCTGCACCTTGGGAGCCAGCTGCAGCTCACAGATAAGCTCTTGTAGGAGAGTGCTGCTAGAGGAAGTGGCAGTAATCATAGCTTGTGGTTACGAGATCATGGATCATTGCCGGGAAGTCAGCAAGAATAAACAGTGGATCAGCATCTGCGGTGTTAGGAAAACACAACAAAACAGAAGAGGTTTTGAAAAAATCTCAGAGTTCAAATGGCCACCACAATGCTTGCTGAGCACTCAGTGACTGCTTTCAGTAATCCAGTGGCCTTCTCGGGTCAATATTAAGCTGTCCATTGTTGACTTTCAAAGCAGAAGGAAGCTTAGTTGTACTCTACTGATCCCCAAGTAAAGCCTCATGGCCAAGACCAAGTATGGAAGATGTGGAAGGGAATACTGAGGGAAAAAAACTCATTATTTATAACCTTGCTAGGCATATTAAACTACCTCAGTAGGAAAAAAGAGTGCCTATGGAACACAACACACAAAATAGCATTTTATTTATTTATTTATTTGCTGCTGTTTGTTCTTTTTGATGCTTTTTTATGTGTTTGGAATTCTTCAAGGAGCTTCAAACATTTAAACTTTTATTTCACAATATGACCACTCCTAATAAATCCCTACCTGACCACCCCATTTATTCAGAAAAAAAGTCATGACAGAGTGAACATATAACTAGGACTGTGGGACCACTTTGCTTTCACTGGTGGATTTGGTTTTTAAGACACTTTCACATCTTAACCTTTAACAATAAACAGATTTTGTAAGTGCTTATATCTTTTTATTTCTGTGATGAAGCCTCTGACAGCCTTACCTTCTGACATTAGTATTTGCTGGATTTTGTTTATTTTCTTATTACTTAAAAGGTGCCACATAAACTTAGATGTCTGCTAGTTCTTTAGCTCGCTACTAATTACAACTTGAACTACTGTCATCACATCTTGTCACTTTTGTGAAATGCTTTAGAGATCAAAAAGCATGCTGAATATTCAGATACAAATGGTTAACAGAAGCTTATAACACAGGTCTACTGAAATGAGTAAAGCTATACCAGTCTATGCTAGCTGAACTCCCTCATCAGTTTTTTGTACTTGCTGAAATAATTGTAGTATTTCAGTAAGAGGAGGATTCCAGGCACTTCTAGGNTTTTTTTTTTTTTTTTTTTTTTTTTTTTTAAGGATTCTTTCTTAAAAGCCTTTCCAACTAACTTCAGTCCCAGCAGATAGAAAATGCAACTGGGACACTGGTAGTAACTCTTTACAGTGTCTGTGGTTGGCCATACAGCTGTCCAGTGCTCCTATCAGTGCTCTCACTTTCTGACTGGTACCAAAATAAGAAAACTGTAATCAAATAAATTAATTCTCATTCTCTTTCAGTGTAGAAAAAAATGTATTTTTAATACTGCTTGTGTACTAAGATGTTAAGTAGAAGATAGCCTGTATTGAACTTAATTATCATGAGTCAGTTTTGGTAACTCTTAATGCTGGAGACATTTGTGACAGTGTAATGAGTGGTGTAGTGTGTAGCATCCTGAGTTGCACGAGGATGTGGTATGATTATTTAAGGGGTTTGCATTGGAATCATTTTGGCAAGTGAAGACTTTTTGTACAGCAGCAGACTCTTAGCTTATGCTGTTGTGTCAGGGGGACTTCAGCTGATTAAGACTTCTGGCCATTCTTGTTCATCTCAGTGGAAGGTGGGGGAAAGTGGCTCTTGAGAACCAAAAGTTTTCAGCAGTTATTTTGCATTTTCCCTGCTGCTCAGATTTGGGTCACTTTTACTGAAGTAAGTGGGCAGAATTAGTGAGTTTGATGGAGCTGCCCCCACTTGATCCTCTCACAGAGGAGCTGAGGCTGTGGGCTGCCCAAGAGCCTTGCCTGGAACGACCGAGCTAAGAGGAGAAACACGGCTGCCAAGTGTCTGGCTACTCCAAATCCATTTTGGTTTACTCACGCAGTTCACCAGCTATAAATCTTTAATGACATCCTCATAATATGTACCTGCCCGGGAAGCATTCATTACAACAGCAGGATGGATATACATTTCATTCTCATCTGTTTGGTATGTCGTGCGCTCAGCTGGCAAAAGGCCAGGAGAGCTGTGCGGCCTCAGGAAGACACAAGGAGGCCTCTCAGACTTCGTCATAGGGGAAACAGTTTGTTACTTCTGACATCTGTATTTTGAGGGATTTGGTTTCAGCTGTTTAGGGACAAGTCATGCATTCTTTGTGGTCACAGATGACTGGCTAGTTTTAGACTTTTGGGAAAGGCTCAGCAAGCTGTTTCTTAGTGTTGCCCCAAAGCAGGTTTACCTCTGAGGGACAGAGAATTGGTTTTGATGCTAGATAAGTTTTAAGTTATAGTAAGAGCTCGTGGGAAGTTTGAACAATGCAGGCTTTCTACTCAGAGGCAGAGGGTAAAGTTAAATGACAATGTTATTTGTCAAGTGGTAAATAAGCTTTAGATAGAACAAGTTTGTTTCAAAATTATTTATAAAGAGGGGGGGGGAAGTATAAAGGCTTCAGGAAATCCATTTTCTGAAGAGTATCTTCAGGAATGCAGTCATGTGGGCTATTAGGCCTTTTGTGCCTGTACCTCAGAAGGTGGTGATTTGAAACTGGAATCCTGTGATTTGAGCCCATCTCAAAGCAAGGTGTTTTATGAGGTACAAATATAGATGTTTGCCTCTGGGCAGCTGATGAAGTTTAAGGGTATAGTGGTATCCACTGCCTTTTTGCATATTTAAAATGACTACTTTTTTTTTCCTTTTCATATAATATTTGCCTAGAGCAGTATCCTTTCCACATACTTATTTCGAATTGTTCATGATTATTAGTGCTGGATAATTTTGTTTGCTGAGGAAATGCCCTTGCAATGACCTACAGAATTTGCAAATAATTATAAGCTAAACTTCAGTCCTACCATTTATGATTCTGATTTGGCATTTGACTCATGATAGCCCTGTACAAAGTCCTGTTTTAGTGATGCATTAGAGTGGTGTCCTCATCTAAAAGCAATGTTAATTTATTTCCTTATTTTATTTGTAACATCCTTTTTGGATGGAATTCAAGATAAATATAGAATAATGCCTGAAATCTGTTTTTTTGTTTTGTTTTGTTTTTCCCTAGCCATCCTTTACAAATCCAGAGCTGGAAGGCCTCCCTACAGCATTTACTTTATCAGCCTTCATGCCAGCCCTAGAGAAAAAGCATTTGCATAATAGTGAAATGCTTGGCAGAGTCAGTCAGGAACCAGAGGACTGTATTCTTCTGAGGAGCTGTATTTAGGGGCTAAAGCTGTCACAGAGATGCGCTGCATTGTCCAAAGGTGAGCACAGTGAGGCAAACAGCAGTCCTGTTTTACTGTGGTATTCATCCAGCATGTCTGCATCTGTGTTGCTGCATTGGTGCAAAGCTCCCTGAAGGAGATGATTCTTTGGTTGTTTTACTTTTTTGTCTATGGTGGTTTAAGGTTGTCAAAAAAGGTGGCAGGTCGCAGCAGGGACTGGAATGGACACAGCCCCCTGGTTTGCTTTGAAGGCGGGGACTTATGGAGAAGAATAGTGCAGGGTGGACAGGTGGGGGCAGTAATATCTTAAACTACTGCTGCCAAATCTGTGGGAACCTGTTTGTTTAAAACCTTTGCCTGAACTCACCGAACTTGAAATTGAAAGAGAAAAACATCCACAGCCTGTCACAATGATAGAGATTGCATAGTAATTGGAAACAAAAGGCTTCTGGATTAACGCTGCAGAATTGGGGCAGCTTCAATAGAACCGCTCTGAATTGCTTCTCGCACAACAGAAGGCATGGTTTTGTGTTGGGATTTTTGTCTTAGTTGATAGAGAGTATCGACTTGCAGTCTCCTAAAGCAAGGACTGTAGTAACCGCTTAAATTTGTGCTGCTTCAGAAGGGGGTGGAATATGGTGCAAAACAAAGGAAAACCACACAAAAGACCTTGCTGTGTGTCTTGAAAGTTTGTCAGATAAAACTACAGTCTTTAAGGCTCTAGCTGTATCTTTAAACAGTAGAAAAGAGAGAGAGAAAAAAAAAGTCGTTTGTTTAAAAATACCCTCAAACAAACAAAATAAACTCTGAAACTGAGACCTGAAAATGAGACATGATTTAACTTAATTACAAGCTTTGAACAAGGAAACAGCATGTTCTCGGAATGCCTAATTACAGCATTGTTTTTAGCTGCAGTGTGTGTCTGTGTGTGTGTATGTGTGCGCGTGTGTGTTGCTCCAGTCAGTCTTCAGAAGAAAAAATAAAAGGCAAAGAAAACACGGAAGTGCAGTAAACATCTTGAAATGCAGTTTCCTCCTCCTTACTGGGAAGCCACCACATGACTTGCTGAAAAAGCTTGGGGGGGGGGGGGGGGGGGGGGGGGGGGGGCTGAGGGAAAGAGGGGGGAGCCAGCTTGCTGTTGTTCCTGAGCAGCGTTAAAAAAACTCAGTTTTCTCTAAGTGTGCTTGTTGAGAAATCACATCTTGCAAAGTCCTTAAATCATGGCCACAGTGTTTACAGTGTTGTGTAGCTGAACTAAGTTTTTAAGAAAAATGCACTGAGTTGTGGGATAGCCCAGCAAGCTCTTTTGTGTTGCTCGCTGATAGATGATGGCAGATGCAGAACAAGACCTTATGCTATTAATGTACCCGATGCTTTTAAAGGTGAGAAGGTAGATACTAATTTAAACTGAATTGTGGAAAGACTGAAGCTAATTAGGATACTTATTGTAACTGTCTCCTATGATTTATTTGTTTATTTTGCCACTCTCAATAGAACGTTGCTGGGAATTGAACTAAAATTGGCCAAATAAAAATATAGGTCCCATATACTGAACATAGGTTGCTCAATCTATAATCATTCTTAAAAATGTACAGCTACTTTAAAAAAAAAGAGAAGTTCAGCTTCCATTTCTCTTACAGGACTAGTGTTTCTTAGAAATGTGCCCCACTGTGGTGTGAAAAAATCATCTGTGGTTATGTACCTTGTATACTTTTTGTGGCTATACATTGTATACTCGTTTTAATAAATGCACCGAAGGGTTGGCATTTCCTCCTAAATTAAAATGCAATCCTGTCAGCCCCAAGGGATCAGCATGAGAAATGTAAAATGTTGATGGTGCTCAATAATGTTTTAATAGTATGCCTAGCGTAGATTCCTGCTGTTGGTTGTGTGAAAGTCGGAGGCAATATAAAAAGGGAAAAAAAATACCTCTCTGCTTTATCCCTGTTTTTGTCTGCAGTTTGCCCTTACACTCTAATCTGTATCCTGGGAGCAGCAGCGTGATTTCATGCACCAGTCATGCTTTTAGTCTTGCATGGTTTGGTGTATGAAACGTATACGCTTAAGCGATTAACTCTTTAGCACCCACAGCGTTTCTGCACCCTCCTCGGTCTGATTTTACAGTCAGCAGTTACAGACAAGACGGAAATACAAACAGGGTTCCGCCATCCGCCATCCGACCGCCCCTCCTCACCGCTCCCTGGTGCTGTTCGTCCCTCTACGCCTCAGCGCGCCCGACTCCGCCCCTCGCACCCGGCCGTTGGGCGCGCGCGCGCGCAGCAGCCGTTAACCGCCGCCGCGCGGGGAGGGCGGGGCGCACGCGCCCTGCGGCCGTTAAGGGCCAACGGGCGGCGCC
>VWPW01001203.1:13676-112862 GCA_013389825.1 Crypturellus undulatus | reverse complement strand
GGCGGCGGCGGGCGGCCCAGAGGCGCACAGCCTGCGCGGGAGCTGGCGGCTGCGCAGCGCGAACGGCTCCGTGGCGCTGCGAGGCGACGTGCCGGGCTGCGCCCACAGCGCCCTGCGCCGCGCCGGCCTCATCCAGGTACGGCATCCAGCCGCTCCGCGGCGGTCAGGGGTGATTCCCGCCCCCCGCACTCTGCACCAGGCGCCTGGCCCTAAGCCGAGGGGTTGCGGACACTGCTAGGAAGCCCAGGGGTTGATTTGTGCCCCCCTCCTCGCCACTTCCCTGAAGGATGATGTACCCCCGCACGAGTGAATCTGCCAGCTGTGAGACAGTGGTTTTCAAAACTGTTTTTTTTTTTTTTAATATATATACATATTTAACTTTTCTACCTGCTACCTTGATTTAAGAATATATGATGGCTGCTTTCTGTGACAAAAGGCCCACGTTGTGTTTATACGTGTGTATCAAAGTCCTCACTCCAGTCCATGATGTCCGGAAAAGCCCTACTGCCTGGCGCTACCTGGGTCATCATTTATTTAAGATACTTTTTTGAAAGGAAGAGTGCAGGGGGGAGCAGTTAAGTGCGCATCTGGAAAAGGGAAGAAGCATAGCCAAGTTAATTAAAACCTCTGTATGTGACATAGTGTCACATGTTGTTCAAGAATTTCACTTGTACTTATAGTGCCAGATTAACCACAAGATCAATCTTGCATTTCTTGGACACTATTTATAAAAAAAAAACAAAAAAAAACAAAAAAAAAAACAAAAAACAGGATGGATGATTTTTCTTTTTTTATTCCTTATTCTTCTGATTGCTTTTCTGCTCTGCCCTGACCAAAGTTAGAGAACTATATGGATGAAGCAACCCCACTTGGAGCAGACAGCTTTTAGTCTTGCTGCATGGTAGTGCACATTGGAAGCCCACTGCTAATAACAGATGTGAAAATGACCAAATTAAAGAAATACTCAGTAGTGAAAAAGTAAATACACCAAAACGATCAGTAAATTGGTGGTAAATATGCCAAAGGTATCAGTAGAGCCCTTATGAGCTGTTACTTCAACATTGTTGTGCTGATTTGCAGGATATTTTTGATGTGTGCAATGAAGATGTTAAAAGAGCTTTTTGAAACAAGCTAGAAAAGGTGGTGGACAAGTAGAGTACGTGTGGTAAGTCCGTGACTAGGGATGTGTCTGCTTTCCCTTGCAAAAGTGCACAGGATAAACCAGACATCTCTGGTGTTTGCTGGTGCTGTGAGGTGTTGCTATAAAAGCCATGAATAATATTCAGGGGAAACTGTGACCAGTGCACTGACTCACGCATGCGAGGTAATGATGTAATGAAAGACTCACATTTAAGCACTCCTGTGAAGTGAGAAACTTCTTGATCATTTAACTCCATTGGTATGATTACTATAGTTGCTGTGTAATTTTTGTCATTTTAAACAGCTGTATGGTGTTTGGGAATGAGGTTGTGATCATGAACTCTCACGTGCCTGGGCAGCATCTCAAGGCTGTGCGTAGTTACTTTACCCGCCAAAGCTTTGTCCACCTGCAGGCCAGCCGTGCAGCCCTTGCCGACAGATAGGTACAGGGATGCTGGGCTAGTTAAATATGATGTTTTTTGCGGACATTTGCACATGTCCATGTGAATACATGTATGGACTTGTGCCACGTCTGCCCTCCGCAAACTGATTTTGCCCAGGAATGTTCATGTTTGCCTTTCTGTAGCTGTACTTAATCTGCTGTGCAGGCTGCGCATGTGATTTGAAAGGAATCTCTCAGACACCCAGAGTTTGTTACTCCTCTCTCTAGGTGAGCTTAGCACCATTCTTCCCAGAGATGCCTTTACTCTGGGAGCATCTCTGCCAAAAGGCTTATTAAATATACATTGGATGAACACACCTTTTGGAAATACATGACGTATCTTCAAAAATGCTGGTGGGGAAGGTGCTTCTGAGCTTCCTACAGAAGTATTGTTTTCTTCTTGTGTTCAAGAAGGACAATTCAAAGGCTAGATTAAATATGATAAAAGCTCTAAGGGTAGGAGATAGTATCCGAATGTGTGTTCAGCTAGGATACCTTAATAACATTTCACTAGGGATCAGTAGCTTCTATTATTATTTATACGTAATATTAAAAAAGAGAAGTAAACGGAAATGCACATTAAAAAAATTAATAGTTACTTGGATAGGCTTAATACAGAGTATGTGCAGAAGTGCACACACTTGCAGACTTGTACCAAATCTATTGCTAAAACTAAATCTCTGGAAAAAACCTTGGCAGAAACCATTCTGTCTAAAGTTATTTTAAGGTAAATTGTCAGCTCGTGGGTTTTTTTTGTATTTTTTTTTTGTTTTTTTTTTTTTAGTGATAAGCAAGATGTATCTGCACGTAGCTTGTGCATTCTATTTCTGTGCTAGAAATAATAGTTGCCTGGCAGGCATTGTCCCAGTATTGCATGGTGCCATTTCTGCTGGCAGGTGACTCCTATACAATTTGAGATCAGATGAATATGGCTATTGTAATTGTTTTTTCTCATCTGCCAGCCACTTGCATTCATGCAGAAAGGGTGTTTTATATTATTAGCTGTTACTTTGATTTATAAAAAACTATTATGGGGGGTGAGCAAATATAGTGGCTTCATAACGCCGTTCTCTGGCGTATGAGGGAACGTATCTAGCATATACAACCAGGGCATGTACTTGACACTGAAGGTTACAGTGGTTGTACTCCTCTGTGTTACTCTGTGCAAACGTATCGGAAGAGACAGGCTCACATATCTCAAGTGGTATTTCTGCAGTTCTGAAAAGTAGTGCTTATTTTTAGTAACTTCTTCTGCATTTGTTTAACATACGTTCTTGCATGTTTTCTGACTCCCTGTCATAGCTGAGGTTTTTCAGAAAAAGATGAGTAATAATTGCAGTGAATGCCATTGGTTCTAACAGGCTATGTGGCATTTTGTTAATGAAAATTGTTTATCAATACAAACGTATAGTTTTCTGTTACATATATGTACTTTCAGCTGTGTGATTTTTTGTATAAACATTCAAAACCTGAGTGAAACATACGACTAAATTTAAAGAGCAATCAAGTTTAAATAGATGTTCTCTTTTGAATTTTTGATAAGTTAAAACAGATAAAATGATGGTAGCGTTTTCCATATAACAGAGTATAGGAAGACTATCAATAAAAGTGTATTAATACCTTGTTAATCATGCTAGTATCTGTGTTCCAGCTTCACTCCCTTGTAGAGTTTGGCTCAGTGCTAAGCTGTAGCTCACATAGAGCATAAGGTACCATTCAGTTAGCTGCCTTGTTGGAGTGAGTGCTGAAAATGAATCATTTGAGAATGTGATTCCTTAACCAGCATTTCAAGAATACAACCCATTCATCACTGCAGTTAGTTCAGCTTCACTTCAAGCTGTAAATATGGGAAGCAGAGCTTGCTGGAGAGAGTGTAAATGCTGTAGCGTATGAGATTACAAGGAGTGTGGGAGTTTAGATAAGTGTTATGTATAGGCTGTCGCAGCTCCATGCCAGGGGCCCAAGGCTGCTACTGCGTTGGGCTGGACGTGCCCAACGCAGTAGCAAAGCTACCTCACCAGGCCTTTTGAGCCTCCATTCGCATGTGTTCATGTCTCATCCCTTTCCTGCCTAAGGGAGTCTCTTAACTTGAATGGCCATGGCACTTCAAATAGCCCCTGCAGATCATTGCAAAGAGAAGTTTATATCTAGCCTCTTGGCTGTGCCTCCAGTTTCGTACTGGCAGTGCTCCTCTGAAGTCTTGTTGATATCCTATTATCAGAACTGGGAATGTTTCCTTTTGATCTCTGTAGTAAGGGTGGATTTGCTTCATCTTAGCAAGTTATTTGCTACTGCTACTGTTGGTGATGCTGAAGCTTGGAGAAGAGACCAAACAAGCAAGAAGACTGAGCAGTGCAGATTTTTTTCCCCAAATTTCAGGGCAAAAGAAAGTCCAAGGCTGTCATGTTTGGCTACATCTAAAAACTGGCATAGCGAACTCTACCCCTTCAGGACTTGGTCCTAATAAACACAGTGAGATGATGTATGTCAGGTGTGTTTAATGTGGGCAATGCATTGTCTATCAGGTCCTCACAGGGCCTTTAAGAGTTTTAATGTCTGTCCTTTTTATGTATTTCCATCCAGTTTTCTGAAGTAATCCTTTAATTTTAATGTGAGCTGATATCATGTGGAGTGAAATTCTATTTAAGTCCAAACAGTGTTATTTCTATAGATACATTTTCCAACACTTAAAACGCAGTTAATAGTGTGTGTGTTTGGGGGGGAAAGTAATTTTACCATGTTATTGGAGTAGTTGTTTTCCATTTTCACAAGACTGTTTTGGGCATGTTTTTTTTTTTTCCTTAACTGTCTTAGAAAATTGCTCGAGCATTTCCACATGACTAATCCTACTGCTAGTAACATTTGTTATGCTTAAAATGACTAACCAGTGTTAGCATTAGTTGACATTTCTGTGTGCTGTATAAGCTGTTTCAAGTAGCAATGGTATCAGTAAGCTACAAGTTTTCTATAAGGGTACATAGAACTGTGAGTTTCCATTATGAACATTTTGGTTTTGATGCCTGTGTGGAAAAAATGGTATTTGTAGAGTTATATGAAAATGTGAGTTACAAGGGGGTATTTAGTATCTTCTGTGACATATTTTAGCACTCAGTGCATTTCTTAAAAGTTGAATACTTGACAGTATTACAGATGAAAGCTTCGTCTGGAAGAACCTGCTGTACCGGCTGAGTAGATTTAAATAGCAGCTCTGTTTGTACAAGGCTGTAAGAGCTGATCGGATGATGCAATTTCTGCCTCTCATGAAGCATCCTTGTATTTCTGTCAGTGTGGTGTTCTCTTTATCAAGTCTTTTCTCCGTACACATTCTTAGTTTTCAGACTTTCATGGGAGAAACAATACAGTATTTCTACAAAAGGTCTTGATCTCTGGTGTTGGTTGTTTGACCACTCACCAAATGTTTTTTGACTTTACAACGTGCTAATGGTAGTGCATTTACAACTTGCTTCTTGTGCTTTTGTTAACTATTCCTCATATCCAAGTGGCAATGATTGAAATTTAACACACACATTTTCCGGAATATGGCCTAAAATAAACAGAATGTTAAAGCAAAGCAAATGTTATAATGTGCTCTTTAAGGTGTATTCCTCAAGCATTTTGCATGTAAAAGTGGTAGAATGAAAACCTTTGGAGTTGTAATGGTTCTGTTAAGTTCACGATTGCTTAGCTACTGGAGAACACACTGTGCCAACAGGGAAGTCCCATATCTACAAGGTCACAGTTTTACTGAAGTAATGAGCTTTCCTTCTTGGTTCTTACTCCCTTGTGGTAGGGAAGAAATTCAATCGAAAGAAGGCGGCATAGGGGAATGCTACAGCTTTCCCTCTGTAGAGGCTCTAGGAATAACATTTATATTGCTCTGGGACTCCAGAAGAGATTAGGCTGCTGAGAACAGTCTTTCAAGTGTTATGATTTTGCTCGACTCTGTAACAGGTTTGTGTGTATATTACAGAGCCTGACCCTTGTAGTTGTAAAAACAGATGCACGATATACAACAGTGTCTTTCAGAGAAGTTCAAATCCGAAACGGTTGTTAGTATATATATTGAATTCTGTAGTAAGGAGAAAAACTGATCTTCATCAAGGCAAATGAAACAGCTAAGCAAATTTTCGTCAGAGTTTAATTTGGGTCTCCAAAGTAGGTAGTTAACTGGACTGGTACTGTAGAAGACACTTAGCAAAGGGAGTCTATGCACTCTCTTCTTGACTGTGCTTGAGTCGCATAGTCCATAAAAGATTGGTCTTGGTTTGAGAAAGCAGCTTGGCTGTGAGCTGAACTGCTAGTCACTGACCCAGCTACCTGCAATTGGAGCTGCCAGACACGCAGGTGTAACACAGTACCTTGCTCTCAGCTGCCTGTGGGTGAGGTGCAAGGCTTGTCACGTCCACATACCTGATCCCTTCAGCCTAGGTGAGGAACACGATGACCCAGCACAGAGTAATAAATACAGTCTGAAGCCAACGGGCTCGAGGACATGGCATAATTCTAAAACGCAGTCATTTAATTTCACATGGCAAACCAAACCGTGTTCCTTCTCTTTCTCCCTCCCTCCCACTGCAGCGCTTTCGTTTGATCTGACTGAATCAAGACCACTTGGCAAGAATCAATAGGAGTATTTGCTATTATTTTAAATAGTAGAGGTTTCTTTACTGCTATCCCTAGAGGTCTAAAAGTCTATTTCTGTGCCTCTTACAGTTCTATTACTCTTACTTTCTCCGTCATTATGAGGGTGGTCATGTTTTCGTTCTTCCCATTAAGTCATAAGCTGCCTTGATTTTCTTTTTAATACCTAGCCTTGACATTTCTTATGTAAAAACAAATCCTCCTCCCACTGTTTTAAGTATGAATGATTGTAGCAAACAGGATTTGACCTAGATAGTTACAGCCAAATATTACTAAAACTTGGTTTTCACATATTGCTTTGAAGGCAAAAAGGACTACCAGAACTGGGTAAAATAAGATTTTATTTTATTTTTTTTTACATTTGCATTTGCAGACTGTCTGAAAGAACAAGTGCTCCTCTAATGAATATTATGAAGCATTTTGTTTAGTAACACTGTTACTAAATAAGAAACTATTTTTTTAATTAGGATCCATACTATAGATTTAATGATATGATGTACAGATGGATCTCACTGGATAACTGGACTTACAGCAGAACATTCAAAACTCCTTTTGATGTCAGGTAAGCATTAAGGTGTATCTAAAACAATTCTGTGCCCTCTTTCTTACAGAATTGCTTGTTAATACTTCAGCCCAAAATCTACTTAATGCTTCTGTGTGTAATAAAATACACAATAATATGCAGCTGTAAAGACTAAAGACTAAAAGACATTATAGTAGTTGTTTTTTTCCCATTTTTTTCCATTATGAAAAATGACTTATGAATTGCAGACTGAGCATAATAATTTAATTAATTGGAAGCTAGCCTGTCTGATATCTGGTGGGTACGCGAACACGCTGTGTTGCAGACATGAGGCACTTTAGGTGTCATCTTAATTTAATTATTTAAAAATGTTATGTGGCTACACAAAGTCAAACATTCTGGAGGTAATTGAGGCAATCATTGCTGAAGATAACGGGGTTATGTATTATGTTTTCCATGTGTCATCTTCTGTAGAAAGTGGCAAAAAGTGAATTTGGTTTTTGAGGGCGTGGATACAGTAGCAGAAATCCTGATCAACAATATCACTATTGGCAGAACAGACAACATGTTCAACAGATACGTAAGTAATACATTTATTTCTGAAGGTGTTCCTGTTTTTCTTTCAAAGCCTTTTTGTGCCAGAGACTTTCAGTTTGTTCAAGTAGACATCAAAATAGGTACTAGCATTTAGAAAGTGTTGACCTGAGAAGTGCATGAGTAGTCAGATAACTAACTGCTGGAAAGCACAGTGTACTTAGCTTTCCAGGAGCAGCAGAGTCAGATCTAGGTGGAAATGTTCTTAATAAGTGCACCAATGCAAAAGGATCACTTCAGCTAATAATATAAGTCTTACTGCTTGGGATCTGTCACAGATCCAAGCAAACATAAGCCTAAATCTGTTATATTAGCTGTAAATCTGCTTACTAATGGGTATTAGAATTGTTTGCATATGAATGTTGAAATGAAAAAACATGTGGAGCAAAGCCTTCATAAGTGTTTCCATGCTTTTTTCTTGTGTGGGGTTTTAAATTTTAATGTTGGGAATTTAATAACGCTGTCTTGCGTCTTTGGACTTAGCCCATGTCAACATGAGAGTGCTCATTGTAGAATGGTCTCAAGAAGCCAATTTTATAGCTTTAATATTTAAAATGATTCTGGGTACTGCTAGAAGGGGAAATCCTTGCCTTTCTCCTAAAGAGACCATAAAGGAAGAGTTAAAGGTGGTCCGTCTTCTCTTTGTCGGGTGAGTAATCGAGTCACAAAAGAAATCTGCTTTCTTTATGCCTGATATTTAACCATTCCAGCAGGTTTCATTGCAGAGATGCCAAATAGAGACAAGTGACCTGGATTCTGACACCTGGGTCTATGTGACCTAAGACAAGTCACTTAGGTTCTCTCTGACTTAGTTTTGGTATTTGTGAAATAAGAAATTTCATGCAGCTCTTAGGAAATAATAATTATTTAATATTTGGAAGGTATTTAAAGATTGCTAGTAGCAGGTTCTGTAGAATGGTGTAGTGGTTTATTATACCCCTATTTCTGCAACTTCACTACGTGGCAGATTGTAACAGTTCATGAAATGACTTTTAGTGCAGGACCAGAATTAAATGTATTAGATGAGTCGGGGTTTGCTGTGATCCAGGCACCTACGTTGTTCACTTGTTCCATACAAGTACCTCTTCAGGAGAGTCTCTGTGAAGGCTCCTGTGGAGGATGCTATTTATTTTGCAGTTTTCTGCTGTTTGCTACAGAGGTGAGACAAGTAATGCTAGAAGGGTGTTCACAAGGTGGGACAAGTGCCAAGACTTGGACTCGCATGAATTAGCAGTTTAGGTAAGAAATAGGTATTAGCCATTGGAACCCTATTGTCCTGATAGCCCAGGAAAACCCAAACATTTATCCCTCTGTGCAGTCACACTGAAGGAATCTTGTGAGTCAGTGGGGAAGCTCCCAAATTGGGACAAACTTGAAAAGTGTAGCTGTGCATTTTAGGGATAGGGATGCAGAGAGCATGAAATACTCCTTTGCGTCACTTGTGCAAAAGGCAGCTGCAGGCTTTGTGGTAGCTGGCAGCTTTCTGAATGCGAACAAAACATGTTTCTAGAGATTCAGATGACTTCTGCGTGAGGAGAAAAGGTGAAGAATCTGCAGCCATCTCCATCTTTCAAGCAGTTCTGTGTGCAAGCAAAGGGCTACAGTCTGAGGTGGAGGCTCAGAGTGGGCAAAGTGCTTTCCTCAGAAATCTTCTCATATCCATACTGTTAGTGTACATCTTTTTTCATTTTAAGAGATATCTTTTTATTTTCCTCCCAAACCTGAGCCTGATGAGGCTCAAATTCAAATGCTTTTGAATAACATCTCTATGATATTAAAATCCCAGCTTGACAGTGATTATAAATTTCATAAATAAATATCAGAGCTATAATGACTTTGTTCTCTTTTCTTGACCTAGAGCTTTGATATTACCTGCATTATTAAGGAGGTCAATTTTGTTGAAGTCCGTTTCTTATCAGCCATTTCATACGCAGCAGAGCAGAGCAGATGCCATAAGGGATACAGTGTCCCGCCGGCGTGCCCTCCACCTGTGCAGAAAGGAGAGTGCCACGCTAATTTCATCAGAAAGGTAGGGGCAGAATTTTCTCTCTTGCTTGAGGGCTGAAAAGAAGTAGTCACCATGTGCTGTCCTTACAGATGTATTCTGAAATCTCCAGTGTCACTGTTATTAGTCGAACATACTTTTCATTGCAACTCTCTTCTGATGCACCTCCAAGAAACCTGTAATCCAGCATGCTGCTAATCCAAGAGGCACAACAAGGTCAGACCAATGGTATCTAGGTGATAAGAATGTTTTAGAGGCTGTATTTTTCAAGGAGTCAGCAAGAAGACTTGCTGCTAAGAAAGCAGGATAGCAGAGGGAAATATGTAATTATATTTTGATGGACTGGGTGGGTTTAGCAATGTGTACTGACAGTAAAGGTCACTGTTAGAAATACCAAAGGATATTGCCAAGGCTGTAAAAATCTCAGCCAAGTAGTTTTGTGAGCTTCTGCCATTGCTCATGTGCTGCACTATTTATATTGGGCAGCTCTAACCTAACAGAGGACCTATTCTCATCTTACGATGTTGTGTTGTTAAAAGGGTAGCTTACAAGTACACATTCAGTAAAAGCAACAGTGTAATATACAATGAGTGAAGTTTGGAAATTCTGAATTAAGACATTGCTTCCCTGCTGTTAAAAGTAAGTCTGGGAAGGGTATCATTTGTGTAGCATCTTACGTATTTCTGAGAGCTTTGCAGCAGTTGGAAGCCTAGGCTGATGACATTATTTAAATTTTTTCTTTTCTTTTTAATGTTTGTCACCACTTACATGCCTTTCTTGCTAAGTGAGTTTTGGTCTTTTTAAGAAAGTCATTTAAAGCCTCTTCAAAAATGACTAGAATCTTTTTAATACAGAATTAAATCTAATTTCCTTTAGAATTTGTTAATAGAGGTAGATTTCATATTTTCTTGCGATCATTCTTCAGATTAAGGTCCTGTCTTTATTACTACATGATGCTTTTATTTTTACTGCATTTTAGAGAGTTGTTCAGTTCTGAGCCCATCCTGTCTCCACAATATTTCTCATGAATCAGGGCAGGGAGAAGCTTGAAAGGAAGATGGCACTTGAACAACTGTAGTGTTATTTATAGAGCGAAATTGGCCAGGAATGATTTTTATACTTTACTGAGCTGAACCTCTAAAACTGTAAGAAAGTGTCGTAGTACTCTTCCTCAGAGGATTTGATTGACTGTGCTAGGAAGCTGCTTCAGATATATCCCCAAACCTTTTTCATTCCAAGTATAAGGTGACAACAGCAGATATGGTATATTCAAAAGTAAACAAATGCGCCTGGACATTTCTAAAGTAAACTAGGCGCTAACAAGCTTAAAGTAATGGAGAGCTGTTCACACATCTAAAGTTCAGTATTAAATGCAGCAAACTATTATAAGTCTTAGTAAAAATTTGGGGTCAAACACAAGCCTGTCACTAGTAATGTAGTTTAATTATACAAGTGTGTTTTTCTCATGACACATTATTTCTGATCGTCTCTGCAGTTTTATTAGTGAAACTTGACAGTCTGTCCATGATAAATTTGTTTATTTTTTTATAAAGGGAAAGTTATTTCCAATCTGGGTTGTTTTCTAAGAATGTATTGTCCCTGTTCTTACACTTGAAATAGGTACAGTGCTTGCTTCCTGGAAGGCGCTTTTGCAACTTGATAGGCAGGCAGGCCCGCAGACTGCAAGGAGGCAAGGGATAGGCCAGGCTTGTGAAATGTGGTTTGCCAAAATTAGTAAGCCTTGGCTGTAAGTTATTAGTTGCTAAATTTAGAACTGTAGGTCACTGTACAAGACTTTGAAGAGATCTATTGTGTTTGCTTTGGGGGCTGGTGCTGCGTGAAGTGTGGACGACAGCTGCATAGATATCTTCAAAGAGGCTTGTTAGCTAGAAGTCTGACATGGTTAAAAAACAATGGCGAGGCAACGGAGGGGCTGCTCTGATCAGAAATATGTAGTTCTGTTGGTTATTCTGATGTTAGAACCATATCTAAGCTTTTTCTCAGCCATGGGTTCCTTTTGCTTTTGTATGGCAGAAACATAAAAAGGAAGAAACTGTGTACATGACTGAGCTACACAAATGCACCCAACAAATATACACATCTCTTTCCTTGTACTAATCTGTCATGTTACTGCAAAAATTAAAGGATAAAATGCTTCAGAGGTACTTTTGATTTGAAATATAGTTTTAATTGTGGTTAGTATTTGTGATAGTTTGCTGCTTATTTTGTCTTTTAGGTATAGAATTATGTACCGTGTTTAAAACTAAAATAATTCAGAGTTGATCTGAGAGTAACCTGCCAACCTTTTTTTTTAATCTTTTTTTTTTTTTTTTTTTAAAGATCATGAGGTAGGGTGGTGTTTTGGTTTCTCACTAGTATTGAATTCTGATATGTATGAATATTTCATACACACTTGTATTTTTAATATATGTACCAGCAGAGTTTTAGTGAAAGAGTAATAGAAAAAAAAATCAGTAGGCCATCCTGAGTTGGTGGAAATTGGGAAAAAAATCTTGAGTACATGGCAGTATTTTATTTCTACATAGCAAATTATATTTACTTCTGAAACAGCAGACATATCTGTGTGAAAATTGGGCAGCTGTAACATAATCATTCTGTATTGCAGGAGCAGTGTTCCTTTAGCTGGGACTGGGGCCCTTCTTTTCCCACTCAAGGAATCTGGAAAGATGTTAGGATTGAGGCCTATAACCAGTACCACTTGATTTACTTCACTTTGACTCCCTTCTTTGGTAAGCTGTATACTTTTTACTGTAGTTTCACCCTTGGAGTACAGGCCATTTTATTGTTAAGCTCAATTAACTTCCATTTAGGAAAAATGTTGTTGTTTTTTACAACTGTCTATATACTGCTTACCACAACACACCCATTTAGGTCTTGAGACAGTGCTTCAGTATAAGCAGTGGTGGTTAAAATTCCTCTTTTTTTTTCTCTCTTGAAGAATCCAGAACACCTTCACAAATTTAACTGTGGTATAACTTAGGTTTGCCCTTGTTCCTCTGCTTGGGAAATTTTTATTTTTTTATTTTTATATTTTACTGGCATGGGTTTTCACTAAGACTCCCAATACATATGTGTCTCTTTTGTCTCCTCTCCACTGAAAACAAAGGCAAAACTGTTATGGGAATTTAGTCACTTACTGGGAAAACAAATACACTGTGAGTATTTCAAGAGCCCTGAGTTTTCAGGACTTGACATGAAGTTTGAGACAGAAGTGCAGCCAAGCTATGCAAGGATAATTTGCTAAGTCCGCAATACGAGAGGACAGCCTCTTGCATTCCTGCTCCCTGACTTACCTAACCAGTTTCCTCCCCTGCTGTGGTCTTTCTCCTCCTTTGTCCTTCCTGCAGCCAAGCAAAAATAAACATAGTTAATTTTCTGTTGAAACTCAGTTTAAAAGATAATGTGCTCACTATTAGACCATCCGTGCACTTGCTTTTGCCCCATGTTGAGCCCAGGCTTCAGCGGAGTAAAGACTAGCACGTGTGCCCTCTGCACTGGGTTGAATTTCACCCTTTGGGGTTTGAGTTGTGTATGAATAAAAGAGGAAGACGTCACTCTCTGGATGCTTTTAAAGCTTCCTGAAATAGCTGCAGGTCTTAGCTAAAATTAACGTGACTGGAATTTCCATGGAAAGCCCCAGCACAGGCTTCATGTCCTACCTACAACTCGGTTGTCTTAAAAATGTTTTCTGGTCCCTCCCTCATTCCCACAACTCCACCTTCTGGTAGGTTAAGTCTTGCACTCTGGATAAGCAGAGAGCAAATCCACTTGGTTTGGCAGACAGTGCCTTGGAACCAGAGCTTACTAATGTTCAAACATAAAACACTGGAAGAATAAAGAGTAAGTGAACAACTTGGATTTGAGCTGTGCATACATGGCTCTTCAGCTTTGGTGTCACAGTCTTTTGCCCACTGAATCTGTAAAGGATTCATTGTTCCTGACTTCTGTGCCCAGGGCCTGCAGTTTAAGCAATTCAGGAGTAGGCTGGGATTTCCTGGAAGGGACATAAAATGTGCTGTAATGTCAGACATGGAGTGAAGGGGCTAGCCCTTTCAATATCTCCAAAAATCATTCCCCTCTGGGTAGCACTGGGTGTAATTTAACCTTCAAAGGCTGAATGTAATTCTTTGCTTTTGCAAGGAACTTTCTCTTCTGTGCGAACAAAAATCTATACATGTAAAGAGAAAGCAAACAATTAATAGTTAATGTAAACAAAGTGTATCTTAATTCTAGTTTTCGGTGTTTTCTTTGTTTTCTATATGATTTGCTTTTGCTTGGATAGATGCCCATCCATAATATTTAAAGTAGAGGATTAGTTAGGCTATGCTTGTAGATAGATAATAAAGTGGCTAAAGTTAATGGGAAATTTGAGCATTAATCATGAAATCCTTGACCTCAAATTGCTTTAAGTTGTTTTGTAAAGGAGAAGACTCTCTGAGGCACTCTCACTGTCTCTGGTGAGATCTTGGGTAAGTCATTCATGTGTTTCCTCCACCACACTTTGGTGGTAGAAGGGACACAAAGATGCAGCCTGTCAAGTCTAGACACAATGGGCCCAATTCATCCCCAGCATAACTCCATTCATTTTGTCTAGTGACTCCAGGATGAATTGGGCTGGTTTTCTGTTAATACTGTTTTTGTTTCATAGACAAAAGTGGTTGTTCTGCTCTGTGATTACAATCTTTTCCCAAAGAGGACCATGTTCATGTGAATGCTGACTAAAAGAAAATATAATGTCTGTGGGAGTTAGTGGGGAAAAATACCCTTCCTAATGATAGAGTAATTGGTTTTACATTCTGTGACTTTTGCACAGAACTCCAAAAAACCCTGGATAGCTTTGGAGTGACAAAAAAAGAAGAAAGTAAACTATAAAATATCCATCGCACTATGTAGTTGTTTCCTGAGTCAGCAGATGTAAACACAGATAGTAAGTGTGCTAAGCAGTGAAGAATAACTCCATAGGTCTGGGTCAAATACAGTCTCAAAACTGTTTAATTTAAGCTGAGAGTTTTGAATCCTTTCTTTGAGTGATCATGTTAATTAATAGGTATGTAAATGTAATTCCTAAATTGCTTTTTCTCCCCCTTCTCTTAGAAAAGAGAGCTCAACAGTGGAGTCTTCAGATTGAGTCTATATTTGATGTAGTCAGCCCCAAGCCAGTTTCAGGTCTCGTGACAGTGAGCATCCCCAAGTTGCAAACGCAGCGAACATTCAGTGTGAAGCTTCAGCCTGGAGAAGGCAGCATTGTGCTGCTTGTAAACATCAACAAGGTAAGGGGTGGTGGGGACCCTCGCCAAATATAAAGTGTTTCCCTGGCTTCCTGTGTGTCTGCTTCCATACCAGTTTTAGTCTTCTTTCTGCTTCTTTTTTTTTTGGTTCCTCATTTTAATAACGGTGCCACAGCACTTCCAGGATAAATGAGCAGTTCTCTTAAAAAAAAAAAAAAAAAAAAAAAAAAAAAAAAAAAAAAAAAAAAGATTTCTGTGGGGCTACATAGCTCAATGTGCAAAAATTGATGAAATCTTTTCTTTACCACAAAACAGAAAGATCTTACCATCAGTGGCCTCTGTCAAATGAGCTACCTAGGTAAATAACCCTTGGATCCTGTATGTCACGTTTTATTTACCTGTCAGCAGGTATCTTGTCTCTCAGGCTGCTGTTCACTGGGTTGATTGGGACTGTAATATACTGGAATGTACTTGGCTCTATCTTGGCTCTCCTGAGAGAGAGGACACCTTCCCCCATGTGTTCTCTGACTGGCAGGGAATTTGGGGTAAAATTTGTGGAGCTGTGCTTGCTCACATTTCCTGCTGTCCTTAAGCAAGTGCAATGCAGGAAAGCAAAACATGCTGTGGTTTGGGGATGACTCTGTTGAAAAGGGAGGATTGAAAAGACCAGTGGCTTTGACAAGTCTGACAGCTTGTAAAGTCTGAGGCTACAGTGACCTCTATATATTTTACTGGCCTTTGCTAATTGTGTCTCTTGCTATGTAACTCTGTGTTTGTTTCCCCAGCTTGACTGTATTAGGTAGGTGTTCCTGAGTCCTCTGTCAGCTTGAGTAGAGGAAAAAGCATCTGTTAAGGACAAGCAGGGTATTTGAGTTTAAATATGTACACTCAGCTGCTCATATACCTGTGTGCTTTGTTTTATACATAAAACAAAAACATACAAATGTAACATTTTTGTTACTGTTGGCATTTGACATAAAAGTAACACAAGTTACCCATGCCTGGTTTTGTTTACAAACAGCAGTCTCTGCTTAGCCCTTTCAGGGATTTACATTGAACAGGCACTACTATGTGAAACTTTGCAAGTGATTTTATTTCAGTTTGTCGCCCTATTCCCAAACTTGAAAGAGATCAGTTGGTGACTGAAGTTTGTGAGGAAACGTGCTTCAGAGTGGAGAGAACAGCCATGCTTTGTTACTCTGTGCACACAAAGGGTTTCGCTGCACGAATTCACAGCAGATGATGTGTCGGGAAGCCCTAGGGCGTTCTCATGTGTCACTGAGCACGCCGAAGCTCTTGCTCTGTGCGACAGGCTTGAATGGCACATGCTAGAGCGAAACCTCACCCGAAACAGGGTCCAGGTTGAGAGCTCACTGCAGGTTTTGCTGTGAAGATGGTGTTGTTTTGGGTGGTGCATACAGCCCAGGATATGGAGCAGTTTCCTGGGTGCTGTGTTGCTGATGTGATGGCATTTTGCTCACCAGCATGGGGGTGACATCACTGGTGACCAATGAGCTGTTTCATCATGCTGCAAATGCTGTCCTGCTGCCGAGGCATACACAGCTTTATGTCCTTCCATTTGTGTGCTTGCACCGCAAGGGCTCACATGCCTGCACGGGCAGCTACAGCAACTGCAGATCACAGAGGCTGAAATGTAAATGTATTGATGGTTATGTTGAAGTGTGGCTGCAGCAAAGCTTATTGTTGAGCAGCTCTCTGGCCTCATTTTGTTTCAAAAATTCACGGCTCTCCTTACATGGCTCTGCTCAGCAGGGATCCATCCATTGTTTGATTGCGTGCATCATCCACTTGCTTACCCCGACCTCTGTGCGGTGCGCTCAGCTGGCACATCTTGGCAGTAGGATTGAACAGCAGAAGCACGCTATTGGGATGGAGACATAGCTATAGGAAATTCATTACATAAATATTATTGTGTGTGACTAAGTCATACTGTCATCTTTTTATAGATGTAAAAATGAACTTTTTGAGTAGTAATGAGATGATTTAAAAATCATTGAGACACAGTAGAAAGCACTGAAAAAAAATATTTAGACTTTTTTTTTTTGACTTAAAGGCTTGACACAACTCAAACACACAGTGTGGTCACTTATTACCAAGATGATAGCTGAAAAGTGTCACCTCTGTACACAGAGTATTACTTATGGTAGATAAAAGGAGCATTTAGGAAAGGCAAAAATGGAAGAAGGTTCAAAACTCCTGATGATCAGTGGAAATTGCTATTTTATTACTATTATTTTATTGTGCCCAAAAAGACCCAGTTGTGTCTTACATGATTATGGGATAGCAATCCCTCTGTAGTGCCTAGGAGCTAAATAAGATAGAATCCCCATTGCAGTGGTCAGAGCAGGACCTGCTTCTGCCTCAGAAGGACTTCGTGGAACAAGGACAGGGGATGAAGTGCAAAGGATGAAGTGCAAAGGTGAAAGGGGATGAAGTAAACAAAGCCTGTCCTAAGACTCAGATTTTTAAATCTGGGTGGAATATTAAGTCAGTGTACTTCAGCTAAGGGATAAGAGCTGGATGTTTGCATGCATGTTTACACATGCTGTGGACACAAGATGAAGTGATAGCTTGGAGCTCATGCTTCTCTCTACAGTGTGAATACTTTTAACCCCATAGGTGCAGCTGGTTGAGAGATACCAGTTACCATAGCTCAGCTGAGGCATATAAACTCATTAGGCTTGTAGTAATTCACTCCACAGTATCCAAAGGTGTATGTTATGCTTCATTATACTCTGATCTTTGTTGTTTTATGTTGAAGAGTGCTACAGTAGAGATGTGGTGGCCAAATGGACATGGAAAACAAACTGGATACAACGTGACAACTGTTTTCACCATGGAGGCAGGACACAAGATTGAGAAATTTTCCAAGGTGAGCCCTTCAACTTGATTACAGCTGGTAGCGCACTAATGTCAGGACACCTGCTCTGCATGGCAGGTATCTAGTGCTCCTGGGCATTTTCCTGCTTTAGAATTTGCATGTGAGGATATGAGAGATAAATGAGAAATAAGAGCTTTCTAATGTTATAGTTCATATATTAAACAGTCTTCTGGCAGTCTTGACCTTTTTAAGCACTTTTACTTGTATGCATACTGGAGGATGGCTTGCAATTATTTGAAAACTTCCAAAAACATGTTTGTTTTTTCTTAAATTTTCTGTCTTAAGGAAGAAAAGCACTCTTTGACTTGAAGTGTGATTCTGATGGCTCTGTGTCATGTCCTGAGAAGTCCTCTTCCATTTATATAAATTATTGTGGATAGAGAGGTTTGTTTATTACTGAGATTTTTCCTGTTAATTCAGTGTTTTAAAAACATGTGGGATAGGGTATGTTTTTAAAAAGCCAACGTAGTTTCATTTATTAGAATACATTAGATATGCTTAATGTTTTAGAGGTGTGAAACATCGTAAGTAGGACCACCAAAGTAGTATTTAGGGATGTTTGTGTAAGGATTCCTGGAACACACTGTCATCTGTGCAGTGTTTACTAAGAAGCCTAGAAGAGGTGGTCTTCAATTATTCACTGAAAAAAAAATCATACAAATTAGACTGGGCCTCTCATGCTATCAGCACATGGAAACAACCAACTAAATGTCTGCATTTATTAGGTGTCTCTGAGTACTGTTTCACTAAAAGCTAACCTGGTCACTCGGTTTCTGAAACTGCTATTCTTTGTACCATTTATTCTAGTGGAAAGTCATAGGAAAAGCAGGAGCTTCAGAAGTTTTAGTCTTTTTAAGGTTAGGTCTTTTGTTTAATTTTTAAAGTTTTGTTTTATTAGCAATACAATTTTAAAACAACAACAAAAAAAACAGCATATTGCATTTGGAAAAACAGGCTGTAGAAAATTTCAAGCTATAAAGCAGGAAAAAAGGAAAATGTGATTGTTATGTGAAGCTTATACAGTGCCAAGGGATTTAATTGATTGCACCTGGGCAGTTACATTTGGCCATTTCATAGAGCACTGTGACTTTTGGTCAGAGACTTCATGGTCTACAAAAAATACTCATGTTTGCCCCCCACGCAAGAACCCTTCAAGTCTTGCATCAGATCCCACTACCACTGGCTTGGACTCCTTTGTTTCTGCTGTGTCTCACAAGAAGCTTTGGTTTCTTAGTCTCCTAAGATGTTAACTAATCCTTTGGGAAAGCCTCTGGGTAAATCTCCAAATCTCCTGGTTTGCAGTTATGTGCAAGCCCCCTCTCTGAGGCTTTGGCCAGCTTTGCTGGGAACCATTGACTGAGGGAAGTACCTGCTCTTTTGGAGAGAGTAGCAGGAGGGGGAAGAGAAAGAAAAAAAAAAAAAAAAAAACAGTTATGACCAGCATCCTGGACAGGCTTTTTTATTTTGCTTTGTTTTCCCCATCTGCGTTATTTGGTTTGAAGTTTTTGAAGTTTGTTTCTCCGGATAGGATGAAATCAAGTCATAGCCAGAAGTTTTTGTAGAATAAAACTGTTTTTCTTGAGAGAGGGTGTATCTAACTCGGTTATTGACAAGTTGCCATCCCTACATCAAAGATTTTATTGCCTCTTTCATTACTGCCTGAGAGATTTGTTTGAGTCTGGACCCCATTTCCCCTTATGTTTGTTTATTCTGCATTGTAATCATTTTTTTTTTTTTTTCATGATGCTATTTTAGTACTTGGAAGATTGCGACCTACAGCTGTGTTCCCCTCCTTTCCTCTCTTTTTCCATTCTCTTTCCCCCTGGCCTTTTAGCATGACTTCCAGAAGTCTTTCCTTTTGGTTTCTTAGTTCTCATGCTGCTTTCATGCTGTGTGCTAATTTACTAAATCACCAGGGTGTTCTGTGTTCTTGTTTTAGCTCTGGACATCTTTACCCTGTAGCTTTTTACTTACGTGTAAAATCTGGGAATCCCAGATGTGATTAATGGGCTGCTTACTGGGTACAAAGCCTTTGCATGTGACCAGTGTGACTTTGTGACTGTGTGCAGAATCAGCTGTGCGCTGATGCTGTGGTGGCCACAAGGTTTCCTCTGTGCACTCCCAAGACTAGCAGAAATGTTCAGGTAGGAGAGCAGCAAGATCTGTCTGTCACTCTGATGGGTTGCAAAGTGGCCAAATTTGTCCTAGTCAGAGGGATGCATCCTCACATGTGCCAGACCCCAGCCTGGCGGGGAGCACAAACGCAATGAGCCCTAGAGGCCTGGGGACATGAAATGCCGATGAGAAGCTGTTCCCCTCATTCATGCTGTACGGTTGGTCCTGTCTGGATGTCTCAGTCTCTCAGATTGCCTCAGATTTGGTCAGTTGCAGGAGTTCCACTTGAGCGCAAATAAAGCGATATCGCATCACTTCTGTAATGGGAGTGCTCGTTACAAGTGCATTTGAAGCAGGCCTAACCTGCTTGATAGCATCCATTAAGAGAACTTACCAAATACTTTGGGAACCCCTACTATAAATCCCACTCCTTTTATTTTTTTGAGGCACAAAAAAAGTCATGCTAAAGCTTGAAAAGTTTTTCTTCATATAATTTAATTCACTGGGGGGAGGTCAGTATGTTTTAGCTCATATTGTAAAGTACTCATATGTGTTTTTTATTAACCTTCAGTATTTAGGGGAGCTGTGAAAACTTTAATGGAATACTGGGTGTTTTATTCAAGTTATCATGTTAAAATGAATGTGCAAAAAAAGAATTGTAGGAATAGGTGGTTTACTTGTTCCAACTGTTGCTTCTGATAGCTATCTGTAGTCTACCACCTGACCTTTTGAAATAGTGTGGCAAACAGTTATTCGAAGGAGAAGAAGTTGCTAATTTAAAAGTAGCCTAGATTTTTTTTTTAATCAAAGATTCCTGTCTTCTGGACCCAAACTTGTTGTTTGGAGCATGTTGGCTGAAATGCCTCATTTCCTTTCCTTCTCTTTCGTTGATTTCTCAGCTTTCTCCCTGAGGTAAGGAACAAATGGGTATTACAAGGAAAAAGAGTTTTCTTTCTAATCTAGATAAGATGAGGTGGAATAAGGAGGAGAATAAAAAGGCAAAAAACAGGATCTCCTTGTAAGAGACATTCCATAACATCTTGTAGCTGCGCAGGTTCCTAAAATGGCAACTGTTTTCTATCTGCCCTAGGAGAAGTGGAGAAGGTATCTCTACAAATAAGGGTTCGTCACAGAGTATTGCTGCAGTCAGCTAACTGCTCTCTTGTGACTGTGCCTTTATATGGTATGACCTTCAACACCTTACACCAAGTTGGTAGTTATTTAGCTGAACTGGTCTCTGTGAAACCTTACTCCTGAGTATGCTGCTCAAATGCAGCTATGATGGCCAGAGGGGCTTCAATTCCTCTCCAGCATTTTTATTTGTGTGTGTATTCCCCTTGATTTGACCTGAAACAACATATATATATATATATATTTTTTTTTTTAAGAAAAGTGCATTTTGCTTTCATTGGATGCAAGCTAAACATTCAGAAAAAAGACGTACTTTAAAGTTCCTGCAGTCTCAAAAGTAGGTAGCTTTATCAGTAGAATGCTTTTCTTAGCCTTGTTGAAGTGTATTTTGATCAAGTAGGCATTTAGAATTATATATATGTAAAAATCAAGACATGGCTTCATCTCTAAGTTGTTAGTGTTAAGGTAAATTACTTTCATCTTTTTTTTTTTTTCTGATACTTTCTCTTTTTGTCTACTTTAAACGCAATGTCTTTTTTACAGGCCTATTTTCGGACAGTAGAACTTGTTCAGGAGCCTATTTCTGGGTCACCAGGTCTCAGTTTCTACTTCAGAATCAATGGCAGACCCATTTTCATGAAAGGCTCAAACTGGATACCAGCAGATTCTTTCCAAGACAGGGTGACCTATGACACGTAAGCCACCTTTGATGTCCTCTAAGGAGAAAGGATCATTTTATCTGCTTCTGATTCTCTACTGAAGGATAATATTGAAGACGGGGACTTCATTCAAAGTCAGACACTAATTGTTGTAGTTCAGGGAGCTTAGAGTTGGGACTTAAATAATATTAATAGAATTGAGTGATGTTCAAGACGGCATTTAAATTTTGCTTGTCTGCAGGACTGCTGGCATTTTGGGATGTTTTAGTGACAGTTTTCAGGATATCTCATCTTTGTGCCTGTGGTGTGCTCATTGGAACTCAGAACTTGGGGACCTGATAGGGCATTTCAGCAATGTCCCAACCCATGTAGTGCAGGGAGATGCAAGTGCATACCAACCTCTCTTCCTCTTCCCATCTTGCTCCAGCTTCAGGCCCAAGAAATTGGGCATGAGTCCCTTCAGGTGGGAATCAGGGTCATAGGATCTTTCTCTTCCCCCTTTCTCACTATGCATTGTAAAACTTAGGTGGAAGGTACATGTTTCTGAAGGTGGTTAGAAAAGATTTGAGAGAATCTGAACTTGTGATTGATATTTAAAGCAAGTAGTAGCTAAGGAGAGAAGAGCTATGTGATTAATAAAATCCAATATTTTTAAATCTGATCCTGCAGATGTTTCACCAGGGAACTTCTGTGCAGAAATTGCTTTTTGAGACCTCTGTGTGGACATGTGCAGGTTTAGAAAGTGCCAAAAAGGCCAGTTTCTGTTGGAGTTAAGTCTTGGATTGTGCTAATGATTAAATTTTTTTTTTTTTTTTTAAATTTTACAGATATCGGCTACTCTTGAAGTCTGCAGCAGATGCTAACATGAATACACTCCGGGTCTGGGGAGGAGGAGTTTATGAGCATGATGAATTTTATGATATTTGTGATGAGCTTGGAATAATGGTAAAAAAATATATAGATCATGCATTTAAAAAAAAAAAAGAAAAGAAATTGTAAGTACAGGCTTCCTAAATGAACAAAATTGGAGAATTTATATATTAAATTCTGACTTATCTTTCCAAAGGATCTGAGAGAGTAGAAACCTGAAAAGTCAGATCAAACTGGTTTTGAATGTGTATGGATTTTTTTCTTTGATTTTGTTTGGTTGAGATTTGGGCAGTTGTTCATTCCTGAGTCTGTTGAAACCAGCAGTGGTGTTTTTGGAGTCTTTATATTAGAATCCCAGCTTGTATTTTACTCTTATAGCTAAAGCTGCAGCTCTGTGCTCCTTGCTTCTTGCCACCACCCTTCCCTAACCAGAATCTCAACTTTTGTCCCCTGGCTTTCTTCGCTGCTGTCTTCCCCTGTGTCTCTTACTCTTCCCCAAATTGGAGTTACAGACTTGTGCCTTTAACTCAATGTATCCTGTCCCTTGTCAGACTAAAACCCTTAACTTCATATATGGTACCTCTCCCCCAGTTCTACCTTTCCCCAATTTTGTAACAATAGCTATTTTTTAAAATTATTATTTTTTTTTTATTTCAACTTTCTAGAAAAACCATTTAACTTGGCCTGAGGCTAAGCATAGAAGGCCTCACTCAAAGGGACATTCTGAACAAGCTTTAATTGAGTATAAATGTAGCTGTAAGGGAAACACCTGCTGGCTGCAAACACTAATGATCCTAGATGAGTACCTTTGAGTGAGCTTGGAGGCACATTATTAATAAGTTTTGATGAAATAATGGCTTGATGAGTGAAAGACAACTTGCATCTGCTGTTAAAATCCCAAGAAGTGTGTTTAATCTTATTATATAGCATAAAAACAGGAAACCAGTATGTTGTGATTTTAGCTAGGGAATCCAAAAATTGCTATCCTGCTGCTGTCTGTGCTTCATGGGTGGAAAATAGATGTTATGTCCTTGGGTGGAATAAAAATCCTTTTTTTTTTTTTTTTTTCTTTTCTCTTTTAGTCATCAGAATGAGTGCTCTGATTTTGAGGGCTTCTGGGTGCTTGTAGTTCTTTCGGTTTTGACACTTGGTGTCTAAGTAGGCCACTTGCATCTGTTCTTGTGCAGACTTTATTTAGCAGCCAAAACAGCAAGATGCTGAAAATTGGGCCTTTAACATCTATGGCTCCCACACTCCAGAATAGGGGCCTTTGGTTATGTTTCCTCTGATGGCCTTGCAAAGGCATAAATACGCTTCCAACTGTGCTTAAGGGAAAACTTTGTAGATTTACTGAGGGAAATAGAGAAAGTGTTTCTTTTCATACAGAGCATTTTGCCTGGACACAGTGGCTGAAGGATTCTGAACAGTTCTTTAGTGATAGCATTGCTTTTTTCCTGTTAGAGCTTTACAGTTATTAATGGATCTATTCGCTCCCACTGACCTATTCCCTACCGACAGATTTCCTAGTGAATGGTACTCTGAAAGAGTGGTGGAAAAGCACTTTCTTACTGCAAGCACACAATTGCATGAGGTTCTGCGCTGGCGCTCTCCCTTATTTATGTGTTGTAGTGTTCAGAGAAGTGCAGTCTGCTGAGGAGGACTCTCCCCTTTAGATTCATGTGTTCCTCAAAAGAGATCTTTCCATTAATATTTGTAAGACAGCACTCTGTAAATTAAAAAAGTGGAACCTGTAAAATAGTCTTATCCGTTTCATTAGCCTGCTTCATTTTCCCTTTTTTATTGCTTGAAAATTACAAATTAAAGAGATTACTGCTGAATCAAAAGTCTTTCTTTTCTGTAATTCTGTCTACTTGATCTTATTTGATGAGAATGATCACAGTGCTGTTAGAGGATCTAGTTTGTTTCTCTAACTGGGTAAGATCTGTTCTTTTAAACATTAGTTTACTAATTGACTATGGAAATATTTTGCTAGGAAGTACACTTGAATTTAAGTGTGTTCAATATTATATCAGAAGCATTATTCCTTTTAGTAAGTACTCAAGGTTTGTTAAACATGTAAAGTAAGTAGTAAGTACAAAACTGTTTCAGCTAAAGGAGTTCCTTTCCCATATTAATGTCTGAGCAAGGCATGGATTCTATCTATTCTGTTGAAACCTAATGAAATCCATCCTCCTGATAAATGTTCCTCTGACTGCTAAAGGCTGGCAAGGTCTGGTTCTTCAGCATGAATGGTTTTTAACTCTAATACCTAGGAAAATCACTATGGAGTGTGTACATGCTGAGGCCATTGGAGAATCTGATCTTTTTAGGTATACTTTTCAAGTATACCAAATTAAATATTTTTGTGTCATTCTTTTTGACACAAATAACTTCTGCCTGAACAAAGAATTGTGCATCCTGAAAATTGTATATTGTTCAAGTAGAAAAGATGATTTGCCAACAGATCTTTATATTTTCTTTTCTGTTCCCTCTAGATTTGGCAGGACTTTATGTTTGCATGTGCACTATATCCAACTGATCAGAATTACTTGGAATCAGTGAGAGCAGAAGTTACTCATCAGGTATTTTGTCTGTGTGCATCTAAGACATGTTTTCTATTAGCTAGTTTTGATTAACTGCAAGATTTAGGTTTGCAGAATTGTTTATTACATTTAGGTAGCAGGCACAAAAACTTACTGTGCTAAATCCTCTTTAACTTACAGGAGTGATCTGGGCCTTTCTCATATCCAAACTACTACTTCTCAAGAGTGTAGGGAACAGTGTGAATAAAAACACATGAATTGCACGTGCTCTTGAATTTGCAATTCAAGTATTGATACAAGTGTTTGCTTTAGAGGAAGTAATTTTGCTTTACTTCTGAAACTATGATGCATATTTCAGGTAAGGCGTTTGAAATCCCATCCATCGATTATTTTGTGGAGTGGCAACAATGAAAACGAAGCAGCAATTGCAAGCAATTGGTTCTCCATACCTCAAGCTGACAGAGAAGTCTATATCAGAGATTATGTGATGCTTTATGTGAAGAACATCCAGGAAATCGTTCTTGCTGTAAGTGATCTCAAGAAGCTAAGAGGGGATATGGTGTGACAGAAGGTATTAATGTTTGCTATTGGAGGAATTTTCGTGAGGGAGGTATTCTTTTATTCTGTTGGGAAAAGAAATACAGCATATTATTGAGGAATTGCTCTAAACTTCCTAAACTTGTTTAGAGAATGTTTAAAACTTGAAGAGTAATCCACAAAGCAGAATAAACCCTGAAAAATGACTTCGGTGTCTTTTATTGTTCTCTGGTATATAAGGAAGACCTGAAAATTTAGTGAATTTTGCTTTTCTTATTCCTCCTATTTTTCTGCTTCCACAAGTGAATCATAGAATGCTTAAGGTTGGAAGGGACCTCTAGAGGTCATCTAGTCCAACTTCCCTGCACACGCAGGGCCACCTAGAGCACATGGCACAGGGCTGTGTCCAAGTGGGTTTTGAAGATCTCCAGAGAAGGAGACTCTGCAACCTCTCTGGGCAGCCTGTTCCAGGGCTCTGTCACCCTCACTGGCAAGAAATTTTTCCTTAAGTTCCTGTGGAACTTTTGATGCTTCAGTTTGTGGCCATTTCCTCTAGTTCTGTTGGTGGTCACCAGTGAAAAGAGGCCAGCCCCATCCTCCTCACTGCCTCCCTTGAGGTACTTTTAGACACTGATTAGATCCTCTTTCAGCCTTCTCTTCTCCAGGCTGAACAAGCCCAGCTCCCTCAGTCTCTCCTCACAGAGCAGATGTTCCAGGCCCCTGACCATCCTTGTGGCCCTGCGCTGGACTCTCTCCAGCAGCTCCACATCCCTCTTGTACTGTGGGGCCCAGAACTGGACACAGTGCTCCAGATGTGGCCTCACCAGGGCTGAGTAGAGGGGCAGGATCACCTCCCTCGACCTGCTGGAGACGCTCCTCTTAATGCACCCCAGGACCCCATTGGCCTTCTTGGCCACGAGGGCTCCCTGCTGCCTCATGGTCAACCTGTCGTCCACCATGACGCCCAGGTCCTTCTCAGCAGAGCTGCTCTCCAGCAGGTCGGTCCCCAGCCTGTACTGGTGTCTGGGGTTATTCCTGCCCAGATGCAGGACCGTCCCCTTGGCCTTGTTGAATTTAATGAGGTTTCTCTCCACCCAGTTGTCCAGTCTGTGCAGGTCCCTCTGGATGGCAGCACAGCCCTCTGGGGTATCAGCTACTGCTCCCAGCTTCGTATCATCTGCAAACTTGCTGAGGGAGCACTCTGTGCCTTCATCCGGGTCATTGATGAATAAATTGAACAGGACTGGATTGACTCCTGGGGAACACTGCTGGATGAAAAAAAAATTTTACATGCTAATTAATTAACCTAGATGGTCAATTTTCTTTATCGTGATTTTGTTGAAAGATACCTAAAGAAGGCTCTAACAAGCTATTTAATAGCAACTGTAGAATTTCATGACATCATCTCAATGGTGTTTTCTTCCAGTTTTATAATAAAGTATTTGAGACAAGACTTTAATTGTGGGTGTGCAGACAGAAGCATGTGAAATTCATGAAGAAGTCTGCTATGATTTGGCACTATCTGCTTATGCAGTTTTTGTAGTTTTACCTCTCTTCCTGGAAGTCTTGCAGTTCCTTCTGCAATGGAATTTACTTTTAATTTACTTTTACTTTTTTGGGTAGGTAGAGTGAAACTGATTTGAAAATCCCCATTTGATATTGCATGGCTAGGTAGGGACTAATGAATATAAAACTTGAACCACAAGTAAGTGTTCAAGCATTTTTTTTCAGCTGAGCTGTGTGAAATGAGGAAATGTAAAACTCGTATTTTGTCCAATTAGAATATGTGTTTTTGTTAACCTAAAACTAGCAATGGCCTTTTCTCTGCCTAGTATTGCTTGTGCAACATGCTGTTATTGCCTGTAGACTGTGATAATACTCATCTAATCTCTGTCCTTTTAAGGATAAGATACATTTTATGTCCAGGGGCCTTTGACCAGAAGTTTCATGGCACTAAGCTAGACAATAGACAGTGACATTACTGCTTATTATTGCAGGTTATTGGCATTGTCAGAGTAGCTATACCCTAAGAAATCTGTAATTCCATTTCTTTTGGGAAAGGTAGAGGTTGGAGAAGCAATAAAAACAAGACACTGTGTGGAAAGAACTGGCTAAGAAGGGTGCTGCTCTTGAGTATAGTAAATTCAAAAGGCTGATAATTTGACTAGTATCTACATTTTATGTTCCTATCTTTCATGTGTTGTTAATGTTTTGTTTTGTTTTACAATTATGGTACATGTTCATCAATAAAGTAGGACTGTGGTCGCTTGGATTTGCTTGCAACTTAAAATAGCAGTGTTTAACAAAGCAAGCCACTATTTTGAACTGTTCATATAATCTAAAAATTCTGGTATGAGAACAGTTATGCATTCTAAATATTAATACTCTTTTAGAATCAAGATAATAAAGTGAAATATGTATTTCAGTTATTTTAACATGTGTTTTAGTCAGCTTTTTCCAACAAAGTTATTAGTAAAGGTGTGCTGTGCCATTTCTGTGATCACTTGCGTGGGTTTGCTTACCAGTGCATATGCAGCAAAGGGAAATGTTCTGGCTGGATGTTGTTTCTGTTTATCATTTACTTGTGCAGTCTTGCTGTTCAGAAGATATTCAGAAGATACCTTTCTTTAATTTGAACACAGAAATTAACTGTTTTTGAGGGCCAGAAGGAACCATGCAGTGGCATTGTCTAAAGTCCTGTGTACTACGAAAGAAAGGTGTAACTACTGGCAGAACTAGACTATATCACTTAAAGAAACCTTTAAGTCTGATCTAAATCTTCAGGGAATACAGAATATCCCGTAGTAAATTATTTCAGTTGTTAATTACTCATGTATTTAGTATATTACAAAAAATGCTTAAGTGCTTTGCTGTATTGGAGCCAATTGCTTTAACTCATGACTGTGACAGCTCAGGTCTCTGTCTTACTACAAGTAGGGCACTGAATGAATTAAAGGTGAGAAAGATTCCTTCAGTGCTTTGTAGGATTCTGATAAAAGATTTAGTATACTAAGGAGGCTATAAAGGAGCTAAATTCACATGGCTGCCTGAAAAGAAAAGGGAAAATCATGGCTTTGTCACCACAGAAGTACTGCAGAAGTAATAATTTTCCACAGAGAAAAGAAGCCACAGTACTCAAATATTAATGATCCTTGAGTTTATTTTTCACAAGATATGCTTTAAATAGCATTCATTAAGAATTTAGAACCATAGAAAATAGAAAGTCTCTTGATATGAGGAGAGAATCCCTTAGAACAGCAGAGCAAGTGATATTGTGCCTGACTATCCTCTGAGCACAGGAAAAAGAACCTAATTAAGCAGATGATGATGATGAATGTCAGGATACAAAAAGAGAATGTTTTTCAGGTGGTGACTCAGAAATTTGGCACAGGCATGTACCTCCCTTTCCCTCCTTCCCCCACCCCTTTTCAAAATGTAGTCTAGATACTCAGATGATAAAAAATGAATCTTCTTGAGGGGTTGTGATTTTATTGATTATTATTTTTTTTTAATTCTAGGAAGATAAGAGCCGTCCTTTTATTGTATCCAGTCCCACAAATGGTTTGGAATCAGTTAAAGAAGGTTGGATCTCCCAAAATCCTTATGATACCCACTATGGAGACACTCACTTCTATGACTATCACAGTGACTGCTGGGACTGGACACATTATCCTAAAACTCGTTTTGCTTCAGAATATGGATTTCAGTCCTGGCCTTCCTTCAGTACGCTGGAAAAGGTAAGGCTGGGCTTTCAAACCTTGCTGTCCCTTCTGTCCTCATTTTGGGAATGCAGTGAATCACGTTCCAGCAAACTACAGCTGGAGTTGGGGTGATACATTATTTGGTTTGATATGGGGGAGATGGGATAGGAGTGTGTTACTATATAGGGAAGAGAGCAAAGTGAACTATTTCCCTCCTTATTATCCAGTGTATTTACCTTGATGTTGCAAGAGGAACCAATTTTATTACAATCAGTCATGTTTTGTTATAGTTCTTGTTACTGGAACACTGGAGAACAGTGTTGCAACTTTCTTGTGATTACTTGTGTTTCTCCCTTCTTAACTAGTACATGTCATTTTCTTTTGAGCTTCCTGGATGAGGAAACTTACATTAATGGAAATGTTAAAGCATTTACTGTTCAACCCTACCTACTAACATAATTCCAAATTTATTCTCTTTACACATGTCTTCCTCCTCTTTTGGATGCATACTAAAAAAATACACAATGTTGTGACTCACAACAGTAAAAAAGCAGGTGGTTGTGCTAGGTAAATGAGGTTGTATTATGAGACAAGTAAGTGTAATAATATTTCTGTTTAATATATAAGTTGGTAATGATTCCCTAACTTTGTTTTTCACAGACTAAGGGCAGAAATAAAAGAAACTCAATACGAGCTGAATAGTGCTGAATTCTAAAGTGCATTGATTTATATTTTTTTGCCAATTTCTTAAGGTTTTTTTTTTTTCACCAAATTTTGGTGCCTTATGCCCTACCTTACCTATCTAGTTGGAGCAGAGTTGTGTTCTTTGTCTGTCCAGTCAGAGATGAGTATCATGTTGAGATTCATGCATGGAATAATCCCTTCAATTTGCTACACAAAGTTTATTATCTTTTCCTAAGACATAATCCATACTTTCAGCCATATTAACAACAAAGAAAATTACTCAATCAACCCAGCCAGAGGAGGAACAAATCTGAATAAAAAAAATTTATAGAGATTGTAATTACAATGAAAGCTTAGCTAGCTCATTGATGTGATCTATGCTGGGTAGTTATTCTCAGTTAAAAAACATTATTTCAGGATGATTTGTTTTCAAAGGCAGATTGTATGTATTACTAGAGTCTTTAGCCCTATCAGCCTCTGAAACATCTTATCCTGGAAGGAGCGCTAGCTCCCATTTTTCTGAGGTATTTAATGTGTAAGATTAACTTTAGGACAAATAAGTGCCTCTGAGTCAAAATTTACTCACCTCTTGAGAAGGGTGGTCCTGACTGAAAACTCCGGTGCACTGTAGAAATATATTACTGACTTTAATATTTTTGGATGATGGCAGCAGGCTGTAATGAATATCTTTTCCTGAATATCCTGCCAGTCATTTAATGGTACTTCTTTCTTTTTTTTTTCTTTCTTACCTTTCTTTCATATTTTCAAAAGGTTTCTTCTGCAGAGGATTGGTCCTATACAAGCAATTTTTCTCTCCATCGACAGCACCATAAAAATGGCAATGATGAAATGATTCAACAGATCGAGCATCATTTCAAGCTTCCCCAGAGTACAGATCCCATTAAAAAGTTCAAAGATATGATTTACCTCACACAGGTAACAGCAGGGTCTTCAATACTGAAGTAGATGATGCCCAGCAGTTAAAAGAGAGGCTGTTCCATTAAATAATGCACTGTCATATGGAAACTGTTTCTGCCTTGAGGAACTGGAGAATCTAATTTAAGATGGGGCCACCTTGCAGTCCTCTCACTTCTTGCGAGTAGACTCCAATTTTCCTCACAGAAGGCCTGGAAGACTTCTCAGGGAAAGCCTGCATTTCCTAGAAACTGGCCAAACTGGGAGCATGTCTGACTGGCTGTGTGCGCTGCCCCGCACCTGTCACTAGCTGTGCTCACTCATGGAGTTGATGTGGGATGCAGGCATGGGATGGGCCTTAATGGTGCGCAGCTCTTCCTAGAGCTACTCTATGTCGTTCCTCCAGGCTGGGTATGTTTTGCTCTTATTGTGACCTTTCTGGGCTTATTGCTTTGTTTTTGCCATAAGGAGTACACTAACTTTTAAAAAGAAAACTCTTTCTAGAGAATGAAGTTTTCAGGGAAGGAAATTATTACAAGGTTTCTTTTCTATTAAGGACTGAAATATTGCTGTTTTAGAGAATATGTTCTGGGTTTTTTGAATCGGTAGATTATACCTTGCACTTCATCTGAAACACTAACTTGCTTTGTCCTTTATTGAAGGCAGGGATAAAAGTTGTGCTGTGAGGTCCTGACCCAAAAAGCTATGAAGGCTTTTGCAAGGTTAAGTCTGTCAAGCCTTAGTGACAGATCAAACAACAGTTTAAAGATCCTGAAATAAGGATAGCAAAAAAGATAAGGAAAGTAAATTTGGATCCAGTAGATAACTGGAAACGTTAACCTTACACTTTCCACTGGCTTAAAGAATAACTTTTTTCCCTCATTTTGAGGCAAGTCTACTAGTTTGCTTTCTGAAGATGCTAACTTCATTTTTCTTTATTGCCCTTTTCATCTTGGGCACTGCTTTCTTGGCTTCTTGAGAACTTGGCCAGTGAAAGATACTGGTACTGTGAACGTGTGTTTTCTGCAAATATATACATGTGATTTGAAAGTACATGAATGTAGTTTTCTTTTTTTAACATATTGTTCACCCAGGTGATGCAGGCCCAGTGTGTAAAGGCAGAAACTGAGTTCTATCGGTTCAGCCAAAGTGAGATAGTCAAGGGAGAAGGACGCACAATGGGTGCACTGTATTGGCAGCTCAATGACATCTGGCAGGCACCTTCATGGGCTTCTTTGGGTAAGTTTTGCAACAGTTGTGTGGTAGGATACACAGTATATCAGGCTTGCTTTTCTTTTGCTTCGCTGGAAGTACCAGAATAAGAAATAAGGCTCTGTGTTCTCTTGGGGTAAACCTGTAAGATTTGCACATGTTTCTACCCATATTAAAAATTGCTTATAACTCATAATTCTTTTAAATAATTTTTAATTTTAGCGGTATTCTCATTTTCCCTAAGGAAATAGCTGTCACAACTTCCCAAAAAGTAGCTTTGTCTACCTTCAAGGATGTTAAAGACAGATCCTCAGTATGGGATGAACTTTGAGGTGCCATTGCTTTATTATGTAGAACTTGATCTTCCTGAAACTGTGTGATGTGTTAGACAGAATTTTCCGGAGAGATTTTGTGTTTTTTGAGAATTCTAAAATAGACCTTTCTAAGAATTATTTTTTTCCTAAAGAGCCTGTCCCAGAAATGCCTGATTATATTTATTGGCTATGCTGAGCAGATGCATATGTGTGCCATGTCACCCTGGATGAAAATAGAAAGAGGACTAGAGCAGAGCTTATATGTTTAGTTACGCTTTTCATAATCCCAACAATTTTAATTTCCAGATCCCCCTGTCGACTTAAAATGATAAATACTTTTACTCGCAATTAGCAGTAGTGTGTTGGCAAAATCCTGTGGAGCTCCAGTGCTGTTCTGAGCAGGATGATAGTATCTAAAGGCGAGGTATCCAGTGTATTTGGGGTCAGTCTGGAGAGATGATAATCTCCAGAGTGTAAATCATCACGTTCCCAGCTGTCTAGTAAGTGGGATGAGTTATGTTCCCTATGCCAAATTTAATTTTCCTAAAACTTTGTATGACACCTCTCAGCCAGCACAGGGTTCTTTCTCCTGGGAAGTTTCTTACAGTGAAAGACGTAATGATGATTTTAGCTTTTTGCCTAACTTATTAAACAGCCAGTGTCGGGTGAGGTGAATCACTGTTTGTGACTAGGTGATGCTGCTAATACGCAAGCTAGCTAAGCTGCACGTGATAGATTCATTTGTGCACATTCATTTTAGAACACCAAAATGGGGCCATTGGGAAAATGGAGATAAAATTTGTTTAGGGAATTAAAAATGGGGAAGGAATGCATGGTGCGAAGGAAGTGGCCATGTTTTGTGTCTCCAGTGATGTGCCTGGAAGTCATTTGGAAATGGAGAGACTGCTCTGGGCAGCCACACAGAACTTGAGTAGTTTCTCATTTATTTGAGTGCTAGTTATTTTTACATACTCTGTTTTCTAAAATACAGTATGTATTTAAGGTTTTCACATATGAAGGAACTAGAAAAAGCTATTAGTTTGAAGTTCTGGATCTATCCCTGGGACAAAAAGCTGTTTGGCCCTGTTTGAGAGGCGTAACCTTCTCTACCTTGCCTCTCTCTTTTTTTTTTTTTTTTTTTTTTTTTTTTTTTTTTTTTTTTTTTGCTATTTAGGAGATGTTTGTCCATCTGCCTATTTTTTTTTTTTCCTTCCCCCATTCATCCAAGCATAGAAAATACCACCAACAAAGTAAAACAAACCGCTAGAAATTAAAAACTGTTTTATTTTAGCCTTGAGATAGTGGTCCAGCTCTAATGTTTTTGCGTTTGGGCTTTATGGAGTTGTATTAGGAAAGTAATATCTCAATGTTTATTTTTATGATTCCAGTGATGGCTGATGCTCTTAGGCTTTAAGTACGTCAAAAGAAAATGATCATTGGAAAAATAACTCTTTGTAAAAAAAGTCAGGTGTACTGATACATGAAGGAATTGTGAAGACCATAAATGTTTTTTTAAGTACGGAGCTGATGTCACTGTAGAAATACATCAGCTACTTGAATTATTCGTAAGTTGTTGAAGTTAGTTTACAGAAAGGATGCTCAGCAGAGATACAGCTGTCCCTTTTTTTCATTTTATTCCCTCAGTGGAGTGAGGAAATGTTTAATATTCATTTAATTAGGCAGCGTGGTAGATGGCTTTTTGAAATGCTAATAGCTCAAATTTATGCAAAACTTCAGATAAATTATTTTTATTTGCACTTCAAAAACGTGTTTCTGCATCTCGTTAGATGGCATAGCAGCATCACTGATGAACCCTTCTCTTATTTAAATCTCTCATTTCATAAATGGAGCCATGGAGGGGTTTACATAATTTCCCATATGAAGCGGAAGCGTTTCTTTGTGACATGAGAGGGGAGAAGGTAGCAAATATATCTTAACTTACCTTGAAAATGCTGTCTTGGAATTGAATGGAAACACAGCACAGCACTCCTGTTTTCCTCCTCACTTCAGAACTAAACAGGTTTTACCACACCTGTGTTTTGCTCATCAGTGCCTGACTGTGGAACCGCCTGTGCTGTGTCAACAGCTTCAGTTCCCGCGCAGCGTGTGTCGCTGCCAAGCGCTGTACTGCACTTGGCAACTTACCACCCTCCTAGGGAAGTGTCACCTTGAGGTGTCATCACTCGGTTGTCGTGAGGTTCCTGTGAGTAGACCTTGCTTTTATTGCAGGTTCAATTTTTAGAGCCCCTCAGTGAGCTGAAACCACAGGTTATTATGGAGAATAATAGATTTGCATTCACGAGGCTGATGCGAGGAAAGGACTAAACGCAACTGAGAAACACGCTGCTAATGGTGTGAAACGGTTAATTTAAGATCTGTCCTGGCAGAGCTGAGCTGTTTGCTCTTGCTCCAGCTCTCACTGTAGGAGGCTTCAGGGAGCAGTCAGCAGCCAGGGTCCTGGTGTCTCCTGACAAACCCAATTGGAGTTTCCTCCTCTGAAGTCTGGTATTACAGCGAGCGCAGGCACCACTCTGCATGTTACTATCAGGAAGAATTTGGGGAACTTTGGATTTCTTAGAGAATTCATTTAAATGTTGGCAGAAGGGAGGGAGAGGAGGAAGAAACCGTTTCAGAGTTGTTTTAAATAACTTCTGACTTTTGCCTATGGGCATGTATGCCTGAAACAGGTAAGTTTAAACTCGGAAATTTCTCACGATAGCTACTCCATCTCCTGATTTCTCACTTCTATGAGAAGTGGCAGGAGGGAAATGTTTCATGTGTAGCTTGCTTGTTTTTGAATTGGGAAACGTGGCTTTTTTTTTAAGGAAATCAAGGCAACAGTTGAGCTGGAAAATGTGTTCTTCAGAATGACTGGCTGTAGGTTTTGGGGAAGGGAAATAGCAACCTTTTTAAAAAAAAACTTGATTCTGTGTAAGAAGGCTACTGGTTTTTGCAAGCATCCCCAAACAATAGCTGAAGAAGTTGAACCCTACAGATTGAAATGGCAAAAATTTTTAAGTTCTAAATGTGTGGTTTGTTGGCTTTTGTTTGTTTGGGTTTTCTTCCCCTGGAAAATATGCTGTCAAATTTCTTCTCTTATTCTGAACTGCTTTCCCCACCTTACAGGCTTTTAGGGAGCTCTGTCTTTGCCGCCAAGATAGACTTCTGCCTTTCCCTCTAGTAATGACTGCAATGTGACTGCATAATGTGTTCTGAAATCAAGGCCTAATGAAGATAGGGCCCATTAGAGGAGAAATGGCCCTTTATATTAAACTAAGTAACAGAAACTACTGTGATTGTATTATTCGTTTTTATATTTAAGGCTAGATTTTTATCATGTAAATTAAGGCTGAGGCAAAAATTCTTGTCAGCAGGCCCTGAAACATCAGGCTGCGCTGGATGCCTAGCCTGAGCCTGCAGGGAAGAGCCTCTCCAGCTCTGGCGGCTGAAATTCCTGAGAGGCTTGTGGCAATGTGGAGGGTTCGGGAAAGCTCAACCCCTCCCGGGGCCTGAGGTTAGGCACAGTGCCATTTCTCAGGCAAGGCCCTTTTATTTCCTGGATCACATGCTGCCCTGTAACTTGCTCTGCTTCAGTAAGCCATGCCCAGTCCAAATCTCTCATCTTCTCAAGTTTCAAGGTCCTGACAAGCAATTTGTTAGCACTTCCTGGCATTGGAGCTGTTGTCGTTCAGACCACCAATGCTTTCCACCAGCGGTTGTGCCTGGGTTGCAAGCTCTCTGCTCGTGCTGCATGGCAGCCCTGAACAATTCTTTCAGATTTCATCTCTTCATTTTACTACTTGACTCAAATGCCTATATTGTCTTTTGGCAGCGGTGTGACCTCGTGGCCCAGCTGAAGCTTGTACGAATGCTTGCAAGTAGACAGGAGCTTTGCTTGTCTCTTCTCCAAGCTAGCCCGCTGTGAGCTTGCTGAAAGCAAGGAACTGTGTAAGGCGCTGACAGGCGCCTGTGGCCTCTGCTCCCCACCCTGCTCGCTCTGGTGTGGGGGATGCTGAGAGCGTGTTCAGGTCTGCCTGCGAAAACCGCAGACATACCCTGAGACCTGCATCACCCTGAGGGAAGCTGTGGGTAATGAGGTATTTGAAGAGTCCTAAGAGCTTTTTCCAAATGCCAAAACACAGTTGAGGTAATTGGTTACAGCACAAACACCTTACTGGAAATATTTTTCAGTATCTCTGAACTTTAAACCTGTTGTAAAAAACAAAGAGCCAGAAACAAGTGTGTAACAGGGAGTACGAGTTTTGTTTCCTTATGAGCATGATCTCATAAATTTGCTACTTTTCTTCGGTGCCGTTTCATTGACTAGATAATGGTAGAGCAAAGTCAGAGTTAAAATGATGGTGGTGAGTCCTGGATAGAAATTAAGTGGAGAACAAAAGAGAAGGAGTATCACAGCTGTGTGATAATATCACAGCTGACAAAATTGCATCCTTTGGAGAAGAGGTAAGTTTGCATGGCTTTTCTAGTTTGTAAATGGCAGAGTATTGAAATACTAGAAGTAACTTGATGCACCTTTTCCTCAAATAGATAAAATGAGCTGTTTGGCATGTATCTACAGCATGTATTTAAGTCCCATGCACTAAGTGTAGTCTCCAGAACTTTGCAAATCCATTTTGCCAACTTCAGAGCTGTCCTTGGTTTGAGAACTTGATTTGGTCTTCATTGCTGCGGATGTTCTCCCCAGAAAGGATTGAAAGAAGAGGACTGAGGGGAAACAGGATTAGTCAGATTAAGAGTCTATTTTTTTTTCAGTGGTAAAAGTACATTTCCTCAACAGGAGGGCAGGGTAGACACTGTGCTGCTTTAAGAGCATCTGAGAGCTCAGGAAGGGATTATCTGCCAAAGCAGTCTTGGATTCACTCTAGATCTTTCTCTCTTTTATCTCTGATCAGAGTATGGTGGTAAGTGGAAACTGCTCCATTACTTTGCTCAGAAATTCTTTGCGCCCCTACTGCCTGTGGCTTATGAGGATAGAGATGTGTTGTACATCTATGGCATCTCGGATCTTCACACAGACCATCTGCTGACGCTCAGGGTAAGTGGTTCCTTCCTTGCCACCCCTCTGTCCCTTTGCTCGTGATGTTGGCACAGATATGAGAAACTGCAATAAGCCCCTGTTCACATGAACGTGATCTGGTAAGTCCGTGCCCATGCCCAAACAGAGAGAGATGCAGCTCTTGTCCCTAGTGCTCATAAGGGGCAGCACTTATCTCTTACTGCTATAATAGTGCATGCTGCTACCAAGAGCCGGGTATCGATGGCATTGCCTATTGGTGTAACTGAAGTCAATTCTTCTGCTCAGGTCTTACAGGGGGTTGTGACTAAATAAAGTTTGAAAAATGGTGTATCGCTACTTAGCCTCTCTGTGGGCTGGGTGTTAGAACTAGATTAATCGACTAAAGTGGGGAAAAAAGAATTGCATCTTCTCTTGCCAGCACTGAATACACTGGTTTAGGGAAACAAGAACCAGATTGTTTTGTGAAATCTCAACTTTGAGAAATACCAGCTAAGTGAACTCTTAGTTATAAGGTAACCTAGGCAATATTGCCATTCCACTATTTATGGCTCAACTGTTTTCTGTAGAAATGGTGCTGTAGTAGCACCATTAGTAGTAGGATTTGAGGGACAGTCTTTGGGTTACTGAATTCTACTTTGCAATGTGACTTTTAAAGCAGCATTTGGGTTACTGAGTTACTCAGTCCTGCTTTTCAGGACTGCATTTCAGTTTTGCTAACATGCCCCAAATGAATTCAAGGGCAGTTTTCCATTCACAGGAAACAACTCTTGACGTAAAGGATGTGGAAAGGCTGTGAGGGATGGAAAAATAAGCCTGGGGAGGTGGAATGACTTGCTGGTCAGTTCAGAACCAGGCCTTTGGTTGTCTCAACTGCCACTTGATGGCTCTGAGAGGCTGTGGTGAATCCTCAGGTTTGTAAGGGTAGGAGTTCTTAAGGGATCCCCTCTGGCTTCTGTTCTGGAGAGGTTTGGGCAGTTGACAACCTCCAGTGTGGAAGAAGGCTGCCATTTCTGGATAGCCAGTTGTCAGAGTAGGACTGTGCTTAATGAAATTGTTTATTTCTGGTCTGAGTTATTAGTTGTGGGCTTAAATTCAGATTTTCTGTTAATGCCAAAGAAGCAGTGGCAGCAGAGTGATTCCAAAGAATATTTAGCAGCTCATGTAAAGCAGGAACTTAAATGTTTCAAGAAAATCCTTTATTTGACTTCTTTAATTGAGGGAGGGAAGAGTTGAAAAAGGCTCATGCCTTTTTCTAGTTACATTTCCCTGCATGCCTGTCAAACAGGGATGGGCAACCCCATCCTCTCCAGGACTGTGGAAAGAACAAAAGGCTTTTGAGGTTGGGAGGAGCAACAGATCCAGACTTTCAGACAGATTTGTTTTTAGGTTTATTTAACAACCCTAATTACTATTGCATTGTCATTTTAATCATTGTCATTTTAAGCATTGATCATTTTAATCATTGTAGAGTCTCTTGCTATTAGAGGTGGATATCGGCTGGTACTAGCAGGAGAACATCTCTTGCAATGAGTAACTGCACCAAGCAGTAGGATGCTGGGTTGTTTCCACAGATAAACTTTTTCATTTGGTATCTTTGTGCTCTCTCAACCCTCGGCAGGTCACTGTGCACGCGTGGAGTTCCCTGGAGCCGGTGTGCATCCGTGTCAAGGACAACGTGACCGTGAAAGCGCAGAGCGCTCACCCCATCTACAAGGAGCCCGTAAGCGACCTGCTGCGAAGATGCAGGAACTGCACCAGGGAAAGCTGTGTTGTCACCTTTCACCTTGTGGGCCAAGCGGGGCTCCGCAGTCCCACAAACCATCACTTCCTGTCGTCACTAAAGGATGCTGTAGGATTGGGAAAGACTCAGCTTAGTGTGAGTATCAGTGTTGAGTTTTGCTAATCTGGCCATTTTGAGTTGTTTGCCTGCTGTGCAGTGTCCAGTGCCACTGATAATTTTTCTCCGTAGCTGTAGCAGTTCTAACCTCACAGAGAGGTCAGAATGGCTTTTGTGTGTGTGTGTGTCTCCATATCCAAATATAACTGTTTGTTTCCTTGTTTTTCTTTAATAATGAAGTCTATGTTTCATTTAGTTCACTGGTAAAACGTGACAGTCTTCTGAGCAGGCAAAAAGTGTGACAGTGTAGTGTAGTATTGTCACCTTTTTGATGCTCTTCCCTGGATAACTGCCACACCTAGAAAGCAGTGTGTGTGTGTGTGTGTGTGTGTGTGTGTGTGCACGCATGTTTTAAGCCTCACATTTTGGCCTGTAAATCTTAGGCTGAGGTTCTTCGTAAGTGGATGATGGCTAAGCAGGACAGGGAGCTGTGCATGCTCACATTTAGCATCCAAACTGCAGCTCTGCTCTTCAGAGCTAAACTAAGCATTGGGGGAATAAGAGTCTTTAATCTCTTTGAATCTGGACCTGCTTAATTGCTTTACAAGAGAAAAAAATAGGGCCATATTTTCCTCTTATCTCTTTCCCAGCAGCATGGCCTGCCTCCAGAATATACAAAGGAGAGAAGTCAGCCTGNTTTTTTTTTTTTTTTTTTTTTTTTTTAGCTGGTGGCACAATCTGGAGTCTGAGTCATGCTGTTTTTTTTTTTTTTTTTGGAGATGACATCACCAATAATAAAAGCTCTGTAACTGGAGCATCGTTAGGAAATGTTACTTTTCTCATGGCCATGTTATCTCTTCAGGATTAGCTAACAGGGAGACCTAGGAAGGATATAATGAAAAGCAGTTATTTTAAGAAAGTATGGAGCTGTGATTTAAAAAATACATGTATGAATTTTGTTTTGCAGGAAGCTGGTGCTACTATGTGTAGTTACTAACAATCCAGGCTTTCAAATACGGTATTAATCAAAGCACTACTCTTCATAGCATTGCTTTGGAAAATAATTTTGATCAAATGTTGTTATTTGCAGTCTGTTTTACAGACATGCAGCTCTTGCTCAGTTTGTTCTTGCTGCATGTGTATGCTTTTGTTGAGACACAGAGAGAGATATTTTTATATGTATTATTTTCTTTGTCTTCCAGGCCAGCATATCCCAAAAAGACAGCATTTATATATTTGATCTTCGGACCACTGCAGTTGCTCCTTTTGTTTTTCTGGATGTAGGGAGTATAAGAGGCAGGTTTAATGAGAACGGGTTTCTCATGACCAAGAGGAGGAAAGTGGTGGTATTCCACCCTTGGGAGCCCACCACTGTTGAACAACTAGAACAAGCTCTGAGCTTGACCTCTCTGACAGATGTCATCTGAGGACACTTCCATGCCTTCTAGACAAGAAGTGGTCACATTCTTCTGCGTTTTCCCTCCCATCAAAAGTCTGTGTGATGAAAGAGATGAGCTGACTGGAGAATGTATTGCCCATTCCTGTCATGTGTGAATTTTAACTGCTCTTTCAATGTAAAGATATCAACAGCAACAAAGCTTACCTGTGTTATATGTGATGCATTGAAAGTAAAGCTTGCTTAGGTAACTGGAAAAAATATCCCAGATATAAATCGGGAGGGGTGGGTTGGTGTAAGAGAGCTAATCCGAGTCTTCCAGTTCACCTTGGATTTGTCTGATTACTGGGTTGTGGATTCATCCTGATTGAGGCTGCACAAATGTGCATCCCCAGACCACTGGTTTGAGCTGTCTGCACGCAGATCCGGAGATCTCAGTCCTGTTTCCCTCCCATCTGCAGCTGCTTCTCCATGAAAGTATCTCAGCTGGCTCCCACAGGGCAGGTGTTCCAAGCAGACCCAAACCTGGACTTTCCAGAAGGGAAATGAGTATGAGGCTTGTTGTTTTTCTTCTCTTTTTTTTTTTTTTTTCATGCAACATGAAGCAAAAGCCTTTGAGAGCTCTGCACTTGGCTCTGCTCTTAGAGAGCTGCAGCCACAGGCCCAAGCCCATTGGTGCTGTTGAAATGTTTAGCTGTGAGTCTTGAGGGTCTGCCCCTCAGGAAGGCAGTGGCTGGAAGCACAGGTCAGTGAGCAGGCCCCTGTCAGCTGTTCAACCTCAGACTTGTTTTCAGGTCAGTTTTGAAACACGGCTGCTATCTTGCTGGGGTTCCACAGGGAATGCGTTGCAGTTTCCGGGAGAGCACAGGGAGGAGTCAGCTCCTCAAGCAAGAGACACTGGAACCATCTGCACCGCTGCTGCCCGTATTGCTGGAGTACCCGTGTGGAGAGCGGCCCCTCTGGTGAGCTGGAGACCTTTGGTCTGAGAGCTGCCCCATTGTAGTGATGGCAGCTTTAGGGGGCAAACTGTTGGGCACAGTGGCTGATGCTCAGTAACTTGCAGAGCTTTCTGAACAGGTCATTAACTCAAAAACAAAATATGCCTGAGCAAGAGGAAAAGGTTGAAGTAGAAATGCTAAATGCAAGCTGCTTACAAATGCTTTAGTGACCAAAACAACTTATCGCTGTTGCCTAAGTGGGTTCTTCTGGTGCTAATATTGTCCTAGTTAAATCATGAGAGTAATCAAAATACGCATGCATGTATACCAGTATTTATATGACATGTATGGAAGTGATAACAGTAAAATTTAACAGTTAGAAAATGCAGATACTGATTAAGGAAGTTAAAAGTTACCAGTGTGACATCCTAGACCAGCAAAGTAAAAAGTGTAAAGTTCTTTCAGTGTCCTGAAATGATGGTGAAGCAAAGCAGCAATAGATTGAATATAAGGTAAGGAGGAAAAAAAAAAAAAAAACACTTATGCAGATGATCTGGAATAACTATAATTAATATTACTGCTGTGCTTTAGGAAAAAGGCAGGTTGATTTCTTTTGTCCAAATTCATACACAAATGTCTCTTCCAGCAGTATCTGTCTAGAATTTCAAAATGTCAATTAATAATGTTTATTAATAAAGCCCTTTCTTGTCCTATGAGGTACAAGTGAAGTAACCCAGTAAATTTAATGTTTAAGAACAGTTCCAGTGAAGTAACAGAGTTCCATAGCTCATCTTCCCAATATATTTTATAAAAGTTATTTATTTAGTGTTCCTCTTTACATTACTGTGAATATTTTTTAATTAATATTGCNAAGTTATTTATTTAGTGTTCCTCTTTACTGTGAGTATTTTTTAATTAATATTGTTCTAATTCTCAAGAAAGTGGCTGAGGCCTCTTTTGTTAAACAAACTGCACTGGATTGGTGAGGCGAGAAGACAGACTGACATCTCAAGCACTTGAATACAAGTGGCCTCGAACAGCTCTCCTGCTGTTCATTGTGTGATCAGTAACCTGATGAAGAGCTGTTTTGCAGCATTTAGTCATGAAATGCTCAGGGAACTACAGGCCCAGCTGGTTTCTGTTGGTTTAAAAGCATTTATATCCCTGTCCATCTTGCTTCTCTGGAAGCAATTTGGGAATTCAGTTAGATATAAAATATTACTTCAAGTTTTTTTTATTGATGGGGTTTAATTAATTGCAGCTAATACTGCATATTTTTGAATGTGGCCTGAATGGCTCCAACACTAACAATTCCTGTCTCCCTCCAGAAGCTGCGCTGTGGCCCCTGCGTGCTGAGGTGAGCCCAGAACAGCCCTCCATCAGAGCTCCAGCTGTGGTCAGGAAAGTGGCCACAGGCGTGTGACAGTGGCCAGACCCTGCACGCAGCATCGCAGAGCCCAAGACCTGCTCTGCAGTCTGGGTAAGTGCAATGGCTGTAGCTGTTACAATTGTGAAACAAGAGGAAATGCTGCTCAGGAGCACAGTTATGGAAGCGCTTTTAGATGTGCCCGCCAGGAAGCAGCTCATCAGAGATTTGCTGACATGGTGCAAGTTATTTGATTTCAGTGGAACTGATTATCTGCTGCTGCAGTTATAAGAAGAGGGAACTAAGAACAAGACTTGGAGGCTTTGGTTCCAATGTGGGGACAAAGCACAGGTGCTTAGCAGCAACTGATGCTCCTAGCTTCCTCCTGTAACAGATATCTAAGCTGTAACACAAGTTGCTTGCAACCTGTCCTTCATCTTAGTATTTGGAACTAAACATAATTTTGCATCAGTTCCTAAAGCTGAAATACAAAAATTTTAGTAGCTCTATTTGAAAAATAAGAATTGCAGCAAATGCAGACAAGAGATTTCATTTTGGATTTTTTTATTATAAAAGTAAAATAAAAATAAGCATTTTAAAAAGCACACTTTCTTTAAAAAAAAAAGAAACTGATATAAAAACTATTTACAAATAGAAAAATGCTAAACTTGGAAAAAATGTTGAATAGGAGGCATCAAAGTTAAGTTTAAATACATTAATTGAAATATACAAGATTCTTTTTTTAAGATTGTCTTTTATATTTTAGAGTAGTCATTATTGTGATTAAAGTCAGGAGTTTTCTTTGCCAGCTATTTTATGATCTTTTTTCATAGAATGGTGCAGGAATTGTAAGGGGTTTAAGCTAGAGACTCTATCTATTGATTGCTCTGTACGCCTTACCTCTTTTTAAGAGAGTTGGTATCATGTCTTAATAAGGAGTGAATTTCATCTAAAAGGGGATATCCTCACACACCAGGAGTGCTCAGTCAATCGCAGTGTCCTGTGCTGGGCATCGCAGTGGCTGTGCTGTCCTGGGGATGGTATTGGGCGTGTAAATAGACAAAGTTAAATGTACTTGAGGAAGGAAGCGATGGTTACGTGTTGCAGTTGTTTCAGGTGTGTGTGTGGTTCCTCAGCGCCGTTTTCGTTGTGAATTGACTTCCCATTGAACAGGGTGACAGATGTGTTAAATGTCACAATTGTTCCTGTAATTGCATTTTGCTAACTAGCTACATTTTACTTTGCACTGAACTTTCATGTCCATAGCCCAGGGTGATTTTGCTAAGCGTTATTGATGACTTGCTGTTCAGAGACTCAGAATAAGTGAAGCTCAGCTTGCGGAAGGAGGTTTCCACACCACTATCGCACACGCTTTCATTGTCTTGAAATTTGTTGTTATAAAGTTCACCTGAAAGAGAGAAGAAGGAAATGTGTTACAATTTTGTTCATTTCAGTCATGTCCCCAACAGCCTGAAGACTATAGGATAGTAGTAAAGCTGTTGTATAAGAAAACTCCCATTGTAATTCTTTGCAAGGAAAAAGTGCTGAATGGTGCCAGCTGGCCAGATGATGAGATCTGTTGCCCCCCTGTCTGCCATGGCCTGCTGTCACAGCTCGTCTGGGCTGGATGGGATAAGAAGCCCCGTGCTCTGCTGGAGGGGGTGCTGTCACTGCCCACCAGCTCCAGATGTGGTAGGAGTGCAGTGGTAGCAGGGTGCAAAGTTCCTGTGCAAGACTGCACCTGTGCAATGAGTGCCTGAAAGCAACAGAACTGTATGCGAGGTGAAGGTATGTAGAGAGCTCAGCGCTGGTGAAAACACAAGCCAGGATAATGATGATGGCGTTCAGGGTTTTGTTCTTTTGTGAACAGTCACTTGCAAATAACACAATACAGTCCATTCAGGTTCAAAGCAGCAGAACTTCTCTACCCCTTCAATATTATTCTAAAGACACTTATCCTTAACACCTATCCTAGCTTTAGGAGTTAATATCAGTAAATGGCAGATGACTGGTTTTAGAAAAAGTATAACTAATACTGTAATTAATGCTGTAATTCAGGACTACTGATTTTACTGCTTCTTATGTCTTCTCTTTTCTAGACCCAAGAAATGAGGAAGCCGTGTTGCAGTGAAGCATTTCTGGACGCAGTAAGCAGCTCAGGCAGTGTTTGGGTAAGCAACTGGAAAATCTATTGGCAGTCCAAGAAAGCAAGAACAGAAAAGTTTTTCAAGCTCTTATCCTGCTGTCAGTCTTACCTGTCTGTCCTTTTGTTGAGGAGGGTGATGATGGCGAGGGAAGAGCTTCTATGGTGTTGTCCTCCTGGGGAGACTGGCACTGTGAGGTGGGTAGTGCTTCCTGAATGACTTCAATGGCTTCTGTGTGCCCCATCTGTCTCAGAGCAGCGACCAGCTCTTGAATCGTACCACCAGACACCTGAATGAGAAGATGATGCAAGATGTCACCACAGGTAGGGCTGCTGAAAGTGAAGGGATGCGCTGTCTCGCCAGGCAGGAGCACAGCCTGCCCTCTCAGGCTTGCTAAGGGCACGTTACCTCATAGTTATCTAGGAGAGTTTTTGATGGGGAAGGGCTCAGCCGGAAGGCGTTGTTGAGGATGCCAAGACCCAGTTTCTGCGCAAGGGTAGACCAATTTCTGTTTGGATCAGGCGCTTCTAGAAGTTTGTAGAGCTGCATCTTTGAGCTCTCACTTAGCTCTCTCAAGTGCCCTAGGGACCAGAGAAGGATGTTAGTTGATTATTTACGCAAATCACGCACCAGTTCATCTCAAAGCAGAAATAAAGCCATATGAGAGGTACCTACTGTAGTGCCCATCAGAGTGTTTACTGTTACGTAACTGCAGTAGTAAAAACTCCTTTGGGTTTCTGTGACCGACCTCTGAACAGCAGCATGGTGGTTTCGGGAATCTGCATGGGATTCCTTTCCCCTCCCCCTTCATGATTTCAGTTACGAGCTTAGCGCAGAGCAACAGCTTCCTTGAAGGTACGCTTTGAGTACTCCGCTGTTAAGTACGAGAGGAATTCTGCCTGACCTTCTTTATAGATGTTACCTTGGATCAGCATGTCCTCTGAAACAGCTGCTGACTCATAGGGTTTGCCATTTAGTATGTCATACACCTTAAAAAAAAAAAAAAAAAGTAAAAGTAATATTAAAGAAGCCTGTTTTTTGTTTATTATCTTGAGACATCTTAGGGTTGTCTATATATCTATTATCATCCATAAATAGGCAATTTTTCTGTCCCAGCAGTACTGCAGATGACTTGTGCAAAGCTTGAGGGGGAAACCTTGCAATCATCTCCCCTGTCCTTTAGCAATCATCTGACAAGTGCTATTTGGTTTTCAAGGTATGGAGGAAGTCTTTGCAGTAAATAAAATCTTTTCTAAGCAGGTGCTATCTGCCTGCAATAAGTAATTTAAAAGAGCATGGTTATGCTTTAGTGGCCATGCTGAAGCGTCTAATCCTGAAGAACATGCAACAAAGAAACCTGCTGCAAGGGTCTCAGCCTGCATATGTGCCTTGAAGTACATGCCAGCCAGTCAGCTAAATACTTTCCCCTCTTGAAGATTCTAGCACGACTCAATCAAGAAGTGCCCCTGTCTTAGTTTAAGTATTCTGTTCAGTAGACACTTCTGCCATGGCTGTTTCATGGGTTTTGGTAAATTCCTTAGTTTATTTTTTGATAGCGTTTTAGGAGCTCTGGTAAACTTGTCACCAGAGCTATAGGAAATAACTATGGGTCATGAAACAAGTTCGATGAGAGCTTAAATGTTACTTAGTATTCAAAAAAAAAAAAAAAAAGTAGAAAAAAGATCTAGACCCCTTACCTCACAGTTGGCCGCCATATCCAGTGGTGTGGTCCCAGGCACAATTCCTTCATCATCATCTTTTACATCCTCTAGATCAAACAGCGGCTCAAAATTCTGAATGTGAGGATTTGCACCTGGAAAACAAGTATTAGAAAAATCCCCCCAAAAGGCTTCAGCTTGAATTTTTTGGGGCATTTAAAATACATGTTCTTAATTTTGAATAGCAAATCTTTTACTAACATTTAAGCTAGGCTTTTATATTAAGTTAATGAATAGAATTTTTTTCCTTTGTAACCACTACAACGTGCTGTCATGTCCCTGCATACCACTACTGTCTCCATTCTACAGATGGAAACCTGGAAAGCGGAGTTTTAAGGACCAAGGAAAGAACGGCGCTTACATATAAGCTGGCATTCAGTCCTGTTCTTGGCTTAGCATGTGTGATGAAGTGATGGGGTGCTGCTGCTCCTCTTTAGTGTCAGACAAAGTGTGGTATTTACAGATCAAGCACACCCTCTGAGCAATGGGTGGCTTGACTTTCTATTGTAAAAATGCAAAAACAGATATAATGGATCTAAACAGTGACTTCAAAAGAATGTTGTAATAAATACTCAAAACTTTCTCTATTGCTATAGTGGAATGAAAGAGGAGATAGTAAGAAGCTCATATTTCACTTATGTTTTTCTTTGTTTTTAAAGTATTCCAACAATTCTCAACTGTGTAAGAAGGTCTCTTCTCTGCTTATTTAGATGCAGGAATTTGTAAAGGAAATACTTAACACTTCTAAATAACTGCTTGAGAGATTTTTCTTACTTAGTACAATTTGTTTCATATCCATTAGATGGTGCTAAAGAGAAGCACAGCCCCTGGAAGTGAAACTTCTGACTAGAAATAAACCTTCATGCTTTTAACATCTGTTTTCTTCTGTGTGTTAACTAAGTTCACTGGGACATTCCTTTCTGTGCACAACCTTCTAGTCTGAATTTACACTGTAAAATCCAACCCCCAGGTAATCTGTATTTTCATACCTGCTGCTTTCAGAAGTGCTGCCAGTTTTGTAGAGCCCCTTCCAGCCGCTATGTGCAGAGGAGTTGTTCCATCATATGTAGTACTGTCCACATCTGCATCGCCCTACATTTTTATTGAGAAAAGAAAGAGCTGCTTCCATATACAGGGCAGCTGCAGAACCTGTGCAGATGCACCCCCTTCCCTGCCAGTGTGCACAATGAAAGGAGGGGAGTAGGAAGGAACAACAACTGTCTGCAAACAGGAACACCTGGTGCTTTTGGGCTCCACTGCAACAGCAGGAGCCAGAGCCTAAAAGGCTGCTGCTGCCCAGCGCTGGCCCTGGGGCACATCTGTGCACACATTTCACTTGCCAGCCCCGAGGCCCATCACGCACACATGTGCAGGGTCTGCTGGCCGCTGGCACTACTCAGTGCAAGTTATACAGGGCACATGTGGTTGGGCGCAGGTCATAAACTGTAAATTCCTCAACCTCTGCGTAAGGTTCCCTAGCAGTGCTGAACAAGTCATAACGAGCACCACTAGCAATAATTTTGCCCTTGTACCAATTTAAGCAACCAAGTCAATCAACAGGGAAAACAGAAAAGGCCCTAACTTCTGTTACACTTAATCACTTCAGAATTTTAAAGCCTATTAAATCTTTAAGTGAAATGACCTGAATAAAAAGAAATCCTGCCCTCACCTCAAGCAAAAGGCAGCCTGCCAAAGGGATGTTCTCTTGTTCAACAGCCAAATGCAACGCAGTGCGTCCAGATTTCTGTTCCTGAGCGTTGACATTAACTCCAGCAACAATCAGCTGTCTGAGACAGGACACGCTATTTGCCATCACCACCATGTGAATTGCACTGAGACCTACAGTGGAAAAAACCCAACCATCGCATGCATTAGTATTTCAAAAATTCAGAAATTTCAGAGTAAGAAGGTTTTTTTGAGTAACCATATCTATAACTGTAAAATGACTGAGAGTTACTGTGGTTATCTGAGCACAAGTAATTTATTTTGTCTGGCTGTGCAGTAAAAACATGGTATTAATAAAGATGCTCTTTGTACTGAAATTGGGACAAGCCATGCATGGGGGAAACTAAAGAGAGTGCATCTAGACCCTCTTTGCCCCAAAGGAGGATTAGCCTTAAAGAAAGCACTCTGCATTCTAGTACTGAACAATCACGTACCCCGCGCTGGCCCTGCCTGCTACTGAACAATCTCTTCTAGAACTATTCTGGGAAATAAGGGATATGTTTTAGTGCCATCTTGCTGTAAGGTCATACTGCTCTTTCTATGTCATATTACCCTCACCAGCTCAAAAATAAGTCTTACACCTGGAAAAAAAAAAAAAAATCCCTCTAAGGAACTTAGCATGGGACTTTGAATCACATATTGAAATATTAAATTCAAATGACCCCTGCCATTGAGAAGTAGCAGAAATAGAATTTCATGGTTATTTTATAGGCTCTAATTTTGCATAGTGACAAATTACCAGATGTGAAACCTGACACTTGTCCAAGAAATTATTTTTGAGGGGATTTCATTCTCTAGAGAGGAAGAAACATTTTCTTCTAAGGGGATTTTTTTTTTTAAGCAGTGGTGGTATAAGGCCTCTGAGGAGGAACACAGTCAGTGCTTGAAATTGTGGCACTAAAAACCCCCTGCTATAATTCAAATCCCCATTGTATCACAGGGACATTACCAAACCTGTGTTCGGTGTAACAAGGAAACCTGTGCATCTATATTCCCTCATACATGACTGCAGGCATGTAAAAGCCAGAGGGTGCCAGCAGCAATTTGAAGAGAACATGCTATTTGCAAGGGCTGACTGTATCTGTCTAAACATGGCATTGTCAAAAATGCCTGTGCTGGGCCCGTAACTATGAAATGCAGCCATTACACTTCCATACCTTCACTGTTGGAAAGGTCAACCACTGGAGATATCTCCTTGTGCTTGAGGAGTAGGCTCAAAATCTTGTCGTCTCCTTCAGTAGCAGCTAAATGCAAGACGGAGTTACCGTGTCGGTCCAGGAGGCTGACGTCTGCTCCAGCTGTAAGCAGGGCTTCTACCACAGCGGCCTGCTTTGTGACAACTGCCAAGTGCAAGGGGGTCTCGGGGAGGACAGAGAAGGTGCAAGAAGATGAGCAACAGCTACACCACTCCAACAGGCATATTTTAAACCAATACAAGCTGTTAGCTTGACAAAATGCTGCAATTGTCAGTCTTGCCAATAAAAAGCATGACGTTTTAACATTTTCAGAAGTGTAATGTGTGTGTTTAAATAGGGACTTGTCTCAATATGTGCTAGGAATCATATTCCCAACACTGAAAAGATCTAAAAATTGATTTTATCTATCTCTAAATTGTTACATTAACAAACAGAGGACTATAGAAAAGCACCCAAGCCTACACTCCTTCCCACCACTGGCTTAAGGAGGAGGTGGGAGTAGCTGTAGAGGCCCGGATAGCTACAGATTTATTTCTTTTATGGAGTTCAGCTTTGCTTCCCATTTCTATTAAATAGGGGACACAGAATTAAATTCATAATTTCCTGCTTGCTTTCATCAGCCTCCACATTTTGAACTTCCTTTATAGGAACATAAATGTGAAATGTGGAAGAGAACAAAAAGTCACAATAAGCCTGCAGGGACTATCAGTGTAGAATGAAATCCTGCCCCTGCTGTGCACAGCTCTGAGGCGAGCAGGAAGGAAGCGCAGCAGCAACGCCACCGTGCTGCCCTGCAATGCACAGGCAGTTGGTCACCTGTGGGACAGGGGAATGCTGCACATGGCTGAAAAGGGATTCTTTTTTTCAGGTGGTTTCCACAGCTTTTACAAAAACACTTTTGAGTTACTATAGATAAGCCTGGGCTCTGTCACAGATAAAGTTGAACAGAGAACTGTGACAATTTACAGTTCATTCCCCTCTGGGTAAAAAGCAGTGGGATGGATTTTGTGTTGCTTTGTTACAATATAATCCCCCCCCCCCCCCAAAAAAAAAAAAAAAAAGGGAAAGCTTGAAACTCATGGAATGGGCACAAATACCTGCAAGCCTACAAAAAAGGCAGAAATTGTTTAACTTTTTCCTCATACTTATAGATAACTAACAACACCAACTGACTCATGACCCTGAGTTCAAAAGGGCAAGCGAGCCTCAAGTTGGCACTCTGTAATCCACACCGCTGGTTCCACAGTAGCACTGCCAGGTAATGAAGAAATACCCTGAATAATTTAGTGTATTTGTTCTGGTCTACAATAAGCATTTCTGTTGGCATAAAGGGAGCTATGAATTAAAACAATAAAAATGGGCTCCTGCTCCTCCAGCACCTTACATTAGGTCATCGTGCTCCCCTGTCCTAGAACATCTAAATTGCCTGACCTGGCTTACGCTGACAAGTAAAGGAACTACAAGACAGACAGTAAGTTACGAAAGTTCTTCTTTGCTGGGTGAATGATCAGCATCACCGGTCCCACCGCAACCGCCTACCTGATAGAGGTCGTTCCTCATGTTGATAACGTCACGGCAATCCAAATCTGGCACCACTTCTAAGAGGTTTTTCACCAGCTCAGTATGAAGGTGGATAATGGCTAAATGCAGAACACTGGAACCAAAACAGAAGAGCAGATTAATAAATTCACTTATTATTATGTGAATGGTAAGCCTGTGCTGTACTGAATTCTGATAGAAGCATCTGACCATTAGAGGTACCATTTCAGTACTAAATATCACTATCTAAAATGAATCTTAACATTAAAAAAAAAGAAAAAAGTAAGCAGATAGCTTTAACCCTTCAACCAAAACAGCAGAATGGGAGCAAGTTTTGCTGGTCCTGGGCACAACTAGCTAATGCTATACTAAATGATAAAAAATTTCAAGCCACAAAATAATTGTTTCAGAACTTGTCTGAAATCCTTGGCTTCTTTGTTGTTTTGATTTTTCTTTTTTTCATTTCTTATACAGCACATGAATGTTTCTTACTGTCAAGCCCTTCCTTCAGAATTTCCGCAGGCCTTTCTGCAACCAAAGCAGATTTTCCCTCGGGGTTTCCCCAGCTCTGTGGGTTTTTTTTTTTTCATTTTCAAACAGAAAATGACTAAGGGCCCAGGCCTGGTGTCTAAGAGCCATGGGAGTTGTGGCAGGAGCCAGAGATCTCAATGCCAAAGGAGAGAACTATTTCTGGACCCAAGTGGCTCCACAGCAAGGTGCTTCAGTGGCCTTTCCCATGCTCTGCAGGGCCAGTTCCTTCAGCACCAGCAACCTGCACTTGCAGAACAACCCTCATCACCCCTCTCCCGAAGGGCTGGATCCATCATCGCCTAAACAGGCTTCATTTCAGATTCTTCTCCTTGGTTTGGAAAGAAACCTTTCAAACTCTCTCTTAACTGATGCTAGTTTCTGTAATTTCTAACATATAGTGCTGCTGCCACACAACCTCAGCCTAGGACAAACGGTGCATTTAGTAAGGATCCTGCTCCAGAAGTGTCCAAATATACTTAGTGCTTCGCCTGCATCAGAAAAGTTCCTTGCTATTTGTGGCATAGATTCACACATCTTGAAATTGAGATTGGGAGCACTCAAAACCAGAAGTCGTACTAAAAGAAAAGAAAAAAGGAGGAAAAAACTTTTCTAAACAAACTCATGTTTGAGTTGTTTTTATGTCGCAGTGTTGCAACCTTTTTATGGTTGCAACACTGCGACAGGCCCGGACCATAGTGCTTTTCCTCTTTCAGATATTCAATACTGTTCAAAGAGTCCTACCACTGCCAAAAGTGATCTCTTATTCTGCTCTCTGGAAGAGGCTTCTTCTGGTCTGTCATGCTGATATTTTATTTCTAAACCCCACCTTGAGAATAAGTTTTGTCTTCTATTAGCTCTACTTCTGTTTTCTGTGGCAAATATTTTAATTTTACGCAGTCACTATGTGTGATGCTGTAAAGATCTGTGTGGACTAGACCATGACAGGGCAATGAAGCCCTTTCTTTGGCAGTCCTGCATCAGCAGCGCTGCAAGTGCCTTTCAGCCTTCCCTGAGACAGGTGCTGTCACCCTGCAGGGTTCAAGACAGCTGTGCTGCCTCACAGGAACATTTATTGAATGGCTTAGGCAACAATTTTATAGTTTTTGCCATATAATTTTAATGATTAAAGTGAAAATTAGGGGAATCAATTTAAGATTCTTAGCTTGTGTATTTATTGATTTTTATTAAACAGTTCCTGCAAGAGACCTGGCAGACGGTCACCAAGACTATTTGTTAAATAGTGGCAAAAAGATTTATATGGATTACCTGCTCAAAGACCAAAATCCGTCCAGAGATTTACAGGAGGGAGCTGAAACCTCACATGCCCATAGGTACTTCTTGATCCATAAAAAAACGTATTTACCATGATCAGAAGTACTTTGACTTAGTTGAAGCGTCCTGACAATCCAAATATGAAGAACAACCTTTTGCTGTTGAGGTGCAGGTCTTGGTGGGACTAAGATCAATTTTTTTTTTTTTTTTAATTAACCACAGAAGCTGCATTGTCCAAGGTGCTGGCAGATTTTATTGCCAGCTTCTGCCTCATTCCTATCCCTGCTTTCTTCAAAGCACACATTGTGTTGCCAGTTGGGAATCAATGCCACTCAGGTAGCTACCTCTGATTCTGTACTACTTTGTAGATGTCACTTATCAGTAGTCTGAGGCCAATTTTCAGAGAAACTGAATCAAAAGCAGCAAGTAGCCTCTCAAAGAATAACCAAACAGTGGGACATGTTTTGCTCACTTGTAACTTTATATGCAGCCAAAGAGGGGAAAGCTTACATGCCTTCTACTGTATAAAACAGCACGATTTTAAGAAAAATAAATGATTGCACAGGGCCTGTTCAAAGCCTGACAGGTAAAAAGTGTCAATGGGCAAATGTCACTTGCTTATTCAAGAAAGGAAATTCAGCGGAGGTGGCTCTGAACACATGCAGGAATGATCTTTTACGTAACTACTATTAATCAGCTCCTCACTGTACCTCATTCTTTAAAGTCCTGCAGAATCTGCACTGCTGCAGAGAAGCAAAAGCAATTTCTACTCCAGCTCACATTATCAGAGCCCTGACAAGCAAATACCAGCAGCTGCGCCAGATTGCCTGGCACAAACACCTAGGCAAGCTCTCGGAAGAGACCAGAAGTAAAGATGTCAGCAAGCCCAAATGCAGCCCTCTGTGAAGAGGGAGAAAGGCAGTACAAACCCCCAGCCGTGCCCCTGCAACTTACAGCTCCCTATAAAGATTTAAGGGCTTGCACGGAGGGCAAGGCAGCCTCGTCCAGCACAGAGCTGAGGTTCCCCACCTCCGCTGGGTATATCGCGGTGCCAGCATGACAATTCACACTTAACAAAGATTTCAAGTGAAAAAAAAAAAAAAAAACCAACAAACTGACAGCATGCCTGACAAGCACTCATTTCTGACAGGTACTGCCACAATAAACCTTGTGGTATGAAACATCTTACTAAGAATGCCACAGAGAGGTCTAATTTGCCCCGCTACCTCTCCAAGCAGTACAAAAAGGAATGACATTTATTTGATCAGTGCAGTGCTGCAATCCATGAGCAGCAATCCCAGCAGGTAGAACAGGTTGACTATGTTGCGCCGCCGTCAAAAACCTGACTTTGCCAGCAACAACTTACTTGTCTCCGTTATCGTCCTGCACGACGGTGAGATGGCGCTGAACAGCCAACAGCATCTTCACGTCTCCAGTTACTGCGTAATCGAAGAGAGCGTTGGCGTGGCGCTTGGCAAGCTGCAGGGCCTTCTCCAGGAACACACCGTCTGCTGCAACACCAAGTACTTCAGTGCTGTGCCATGAGCCTGCAGTACTGTGCCACGGGCAGGCAGCCACCATCCACAAGTAACACTGGAGACGAGGGGATGGCAGGATGCCGACCCACTTTGTAGCTTCCATTTTCCCTATACCACCAGCTTTTGCCAGGAGTTTGGGCTACTACAGAAATAAGCAGCACAGAGTACTAGGTGTTATTCACTTGTTCAACAGCTTGCTAACCGCTAGGGCCCTGTGGCACAGTGTGAACTCTCTCAGATCTAATCCATGCAGTCTGTCTTGCTTTACAACAGCAGCACAGAGAATCTGTTCATCTGTTTAAAACATTTCTGTGTTTACACTGTTTAAGGAGATTGGGGTTTATGGGGTTTATAAAATGCACAACCACTAGCATTTCAAAAAGTAGAATTTATCACAGTGGGGAAGCAAAAGGAAAGATCTACATAATGCACATGTGCAAAAGACTCACTCTAGCTGTTGTGCCAATGCATTTGTGGTTCTGTATCGGTGAAAAACTAGCGAAAATGAAACAGCTGAACTTTCAAACTGCAGACGTCACTCTGGCGAGCAGTATCACTTGAAACCAGCCCGTATTTAAAGACTTTCATGTTTCTACAGAACCTTGTAAGAAATGATCAAGAGCAAACAAGGCAAATGGGACTGCTGTTTAAACTACCTGTAGGGAAAGGATACTCACGACTTCCTGCTATAGGGCGTTTGGACTGCATTAGTAGCATATCTAAGGTGACCATTAATATATGATATGTGTGAGCCTTCAGCTTGCTGAGGAAGCTTATTGCTCTGTTCACTGGAAAACAGTGATTCCTGTATGTTTAAGCTGATACATTCAGATTTGCTATTTAGCTCTTAACAGTAAACAACAGACTTCAATGGATGTTATATTCAGGATACATATCCAGAATAAGGCGCCCTTAAAGAATTCAACCTTTTTTCATTACAGACAATAACAAAGTCCAAATAACCAAAGGCTGAATCTCACGGCTTTCCTGTAGCAAGCATGTGGAAAAGCTCTACTTCAAAAGCCTACAAAATAGCACCCTTTACACAGCAGCCATTTCATGGACCCCGTTCCTCCGCACTTTTGTCCATTTCTGCAGCTTTAACCAAAAGTGCCATCTATTTCTCGGATCATAAGAAGTTACAGGCAGGAGGTTCCCAACTACAGCCCTTCTACTGTACGAGTTGGCTTTCCCAAGCCACAGTTTGTAGCACTGCTATAGCAAGTGCCACACAGGGTTGCTAAGATGACATGACCTCCCCCTGACCAGGGAGGAACAGCACCCTGAGCTCACATGGCGCTCAGCATACACAAACAAGCCAAAAATTCCTTGCCACTCAGTCCCTACCATGTTTGACACCGTGTCTGCATAGTCTGATTTGTTGCTTGTTTATTTTATGGGAAGCACGGTTACTCAAACCCTTTAAAAACAAAATAATCAACTCTTAAGCAAACAAACAAACAAATCAAAACAGTGGCCTCTAGGCATCCAGGAAGCACATGCAGTGCTTTCAGTGCACCTTACCCAGTAAAGCAGTGCTAAGCGTGATCCGCAGGAGGATGCGTCTCACCTCCCTGTATGGCAAGCAGAAGCTCCGCTCCCCACATGCCATGCAGAGGTGTGGTGTTATCTACACACTTATGTATGTGTTGAGGGGAGAGAGGGCCTTACACTTGGGAGAACTGAATCGCTCCTATTTGCACAGGGAGGAATTATCATACTTTGGAAACAAAGAGCAGACATTTATGGAGTTTTCAGTCCTTCTGCACCAGCTTTGCTGCTATAGCAGTTTGGTATGCTTTAAATACATGTATTTGTTCACTTACCCTGCAACCTGTAATCTTCAAATGCTTCATTTACTTCAGCTTTGAAGGATGAAGTTCCATCCGCCTCCTCATTATCACCAGGGGTTCTGCAGTCATTCCTGTCTACTGTTTCCATTTTCACCTCATGTTTCACATCCCATTTGTCACTGGGTGTACCCGAGCTCTCCCTATCTTGTTCAGCTGTGCTACCTGATAGTCCTTCAGACAGAAACCAATAGTTAGCCTTTAATAACATTGTTTTTTTTTATGCAAGAGATAATGCTCAGCTAGCCATAACCAAGCCTTATAGATACTGAATCGATAATAAGATTTACCTTGGTGTTACAATACAAATATTGCATTGTATTGTCAATAGAAAAAATGACCTTGGTGTTATCATGTTATCATGAAATAGTCAGGGTTCATAATATTCCAGATGCCAATAAACAGGGACATACAGAGCAACACAACTTGTTCTAAAGTGACTTACAAGCCTGTTTTAAAGAAAAACTGAACAACAGGCATACCTCTTTTGAAAGTACAATATAATACTAAATATTTCCAGGAAATATGGCAGAATTTGAGATTTATTTACCTTTGTCTTTCTGGCAGAAAAAATCATCTCTAAGCCTTTGAAAGTAAGTACAGATTATCCAACAACTGGATGTGAAATGCTTTTCCTGTTTTAGAAAAACAGGAAAGCCCTTATTATTAACCTACTCTTTTGCCTTGGCCCTTATGTTTCTTCTCTGGGCTTCTTGAAATGAACACGCGCACAGCTTTTAAGCTGGACTTGGACAGAATTAAAGAGAAGCAGGGGAAGTTAAGCTACATGAATCACTGATTCTAGGAACCAGACTGGTTCTAGGAAAAAAAGCTGCTAACCCTGCATAGCATGCTTAGCTGAACCTATACTACAAGGTAGCTCATAATATAGAGGAAAATTAGGATGATCAAATTTAATTCAATTAATGCAAGAATGGCATTTTACTGTTACCATGTTTCATTCCAGCGTTGGACTTTGTTGCGCCAGGGTGGAAATGCATCCCTCCAAATGCAGAATATCCATAGGAAGGATAACTGAATCCTAAAGATAACAGACAGAAAAAAAGAGTTAATGGAATTACACCAAAAAGCAACAAAAACATCATGTTTAAGAACATTGAGCCTGAAGAGCTGAGTTTTATTTTCTATATATTTTTTACTCCATTGATACAGGCAAACATTGTCCAGAATTAGGGTACATTCTCTACCACTTCCTAGTGGCCTTCTCTATCCCAACAGCCCTAAGACCTCACAAACGCAGTGTCATTAGCATGCTACATCTACACCTCAATGTGACACTTTGCAAGCTGCCTCTATGCTTTCAAATCAGTGTGCTTACACTGGATTTGTATCCTGGTGTTAGGCAGTAGGTGTACTCCTGATTACTGCTGATGTGTGTAACAATGGGAAAATTGCTGCTCTGCCACATCCTCTAACACAAGGGCTGCATAGCTGCTGTGGTTCAGGTGAACTTTGCTGACGTGCAGGTTGTCAACTCTTTGCTGCGAGATACCAAAGCAGTGCTTTCCTGATACTGCATCTCAGACATGCTCTGGAGACAACTGATAGAACATGACAGAAAATTTACTAAACAGCAGTTTTTTTAAGTTACTTCTATTAACAGAGTTGACTTACTAAATTCTGGTCCAAGAAACAACTAAGATAATAATTAATTTCAAAGCACCAAGATGGTACTTGGCTGTCTCATGAGTTTCAGTGCCTTGAGGCTCTTGGGAGCAGCAAAGCTGAGGCATGACACATTTCTGACTCAGACTCCCTCAGCTAGAAAGGTGTCATCTGTGACTCTGAGCTTCAAGGAACAAAAATCAGAGAGCGCCTTACAGGAAGTAGGAAGGCAAAGAAGCCGTTGAAATATTTAGAAAACTAGGAGCAAGCTGACTGAAAGGAGCTAAGCTAAGACAGCCAAGTCTCATTTACCAATCAGGCAAACTCCTCATCTNAAGATGGTACTTGGCTGTCTCATGAGTTTCAGTGCCTTGAGGCTCTTGGGAGCAGCAAAGCTGAGGCATGACACATTTCTGACTCAGACTCCCTCAGCTAGAAAGGTGTCATCTGTGACTCTGAGCTTCAAGGAACAAAAATCAGAGAGCGCCTTACAGGAAGTAGGAAGGCAAAGAAGCCGTTGAAATATTTAGAAAACTAGGAGCAAGCTGACTGAAAGGAGCCAAGTAAATGAGACAGCCAAGTCTCATTTACCAATTAGGCAAAATCCTCATCTCATGTTTTTAAAAAGAATAAGGCCCAGAGCTCCTTCCCTGCTTCCTCCCAAAACAGCACCTTACCGGAGCTAGGACCGCCACTACCACCTCCGTACATGCCACCACCTCCCGCGCCGCCGCCTCCACCGTAGCCGTCTGAGAAGTTTGGCATGAGCTTCTGGCGTTTCCTCTGCACTTCCTCCTTATCTGGGTTTCAGGTAAGAAGGGATAGATGGATTAGAGAGTCACTTTTCCACCGGCTACTCACAGAAAAGGATGCAAATAAACTATATTATTAAAATGTACTAGCTTAAAAGGAAAAACGTAGAATGTAGGAAAGTCAGCTTTCTTTTAGCTCATATATAAAAATATAACTATAAAATTAAGTATAAAAACAATATAAACATAAATGTATATATAAAAATAAATAAAAATAAGTTTGTATCTAATGGAGCAGCAAAACACTGTCAGTCAGCTCCCTCAGACTGAGAGCCCGCCTCAGGCCCACACAGCCTCTTCTGTCACACCAGGTGCCCTGTGCTCAGGCAACAGCAATAGGCTGCAACGCAGTGAGGTGCACAGGCAGACCTGCCTTAGGAGCCTCAGAGTTTCCTTCAGAGGCATGACACCTACTCAGAGCCCTCAAAATCAGTGGCCCCACAATTCTTAAATGTCTAAGTCAAGCCATGAAACAGCAGAGATTGTCCTGAACTGCGCACCTGCTCCAGAAAAAGCTGCCTTTGGGGAATATAAGCACAGGCTCCTTTGCTAAGGAAATCTGTTTCAAAAGGGGAGCCTTATCAGAGAGTCAGCAAACCACAGAGCACTATGATCTCCAGCAGCACAGATGCTGAAAAACTGTGAAGACAGGGTCTGCTTGAAATGATTTGCTTAAGTTATCAGAAGAGTGACTGGAAGACAGCTTATTTTCAAGCAGGACATAACATTGTCAAACCATGCCAAGCAGTAAAAAACAAACAAACAAAAACACCCCAAACAAACAAATTAAAAAAAAAAANCAAAGAAAACAGACAAAATATTTTACAAAATAATCCACAGCCAAACCCTGAAAAGCAAAATGCAAAGGTATAAAAGCAGTATCCAAGTGGATGGGAAAAGTGAAAATGTCGTGACAAGAAGGGCTATCAAAAAAGGGATATAAATGCTGTGAGGTTAAAATCCCGCAGAACTCTTGAGAACAAAATATCCCTCCTCCAGTAAATGATCCACTAGCTTTCCACAGATGTATGACAAGGGAATTTCATGCTCAGCCACATCAGTCAGTGCACCAAACCAGATATCTGAATTACGTGGAACAGTATACAGAGGAGTACAAATGCATTATTTCCAGGCATACATGAGCTGTACGAATGTATGCAGGCGGACACCAGGCATACTCACTCACTGACGAGGAGAGAAAACTCTAGAGAGCAATCTAGTCAGAGAAACAAATGCAAAAAATCCACATACACATTTCTAAGTTCACAAGGACACTTGCAACAGGGGAAATATTCAGTCTCTAAAAGTTAATTTAATGATTAGGTTCTACAGGGCTTTGAAAAATTCACCTAACAATAATGGAGTAAAATTAATTCCATATTAAGAGGGATAAAAGAAGTTAGCTTCAAATTAGGCATTTTTTCTTCTGCAGATGGAGACTTTGCTTCTCATTAAACGTAAGGAAGAGACTCCTGAAATCACTATCAAAAAAGGGATATAAATGCTATGAGGTTAAAATCCTGCAGAACTCCTGTGAAATCCTGTAGCAACTCCATAAGTTCCTGAGAAGGCATCCTTTCTACTCTTTTATTACACCAAGTATAAAATGGATTTACTTCTACCTCAGCACCCAAGCAATTCCCCAGTTATCTTCAACACATTGCTACTCATATACATGTATTTTAGTGACTTTGGCAGGATATTGATTTCAACATATCTCAAAGTTAGGCATGACACACTGGCAAGATCAGGGCTTAGCAGTGCAAGATGCCGGCACGTAAACTATAAGCACAGAGACTATTATACTTGATATAATGAAAAAGTAATTCTGACTTGGGCCTCAGGGCAATTCTGTGTCATTAAAATTATTAGTATTTAAAACCAAGATAGCTGCTGTCATTTCTGTCAAACTCACTCAAAATGCAGATGACTTTAAAGGACACTGATCTACTAGTTAAGCTTCTTTTCACCAACAGTGCAGGAAGCAGGTCTGATGCCAACACTTTTATTTCAGCTGAGCGAAATAAAAGCATTTTAACATAGAAGTATTTTAACATAGAAGAGGTTGAAGAAGCACTTTTGCTACACTCACAAAAGGTGTCTTGGGCTTATTTAATTTTAATTCTAAAACATAGTGCAAGAGAGAGGTGGGATGCTAAAAGGAGAGAACTGCTAAATATGCACTTTTTCTACCAACCACTCTCTGATTTACTTCATCCAAAAGTAACGACAGGAGAATGTTCTCAGCTATTATTTTGCCAGCGCTCAGAGGAAGAGAGTGCCATCTGCTGTACACTCACGCATGTTTGCTTGTAGGAAACATTACAAACAGTTCACGTTTTATCTCTGCACAAAACAGAGAGGCAAACATCCTATCTTCTACAAATAACTACAAAAAAGCCTTCTCCTGACATATGTCCTATCTTCTTATTCTTAGGGCGCCGGCAGTTTCTGTTTCAGTTCTACCAAACAGGCTTAATGAATTACCTTTGATTTCAGGGTAGTAGAGAAAAGGCTTTGGTTCACTTGTTTCTAGATCAGATTTCCGCCGCAGTTGTACAAATACAGACGCCGGCTTTGTGATGTTGACATCTCTGTACTTGGGCGTTTTGAACACAATAGCAAACTGTGAAGGAAACTATGATCAGCACATACGCCATGGAGAGCGGTTTTTGCAACATGACAATACTTTACAACTACATTTGTGTGTTTTACAGGAGCTGGCTCATTGCTGGTGACATAAAAAATATTTGCAAAAGGTTGTTACAACAATAAAATTCCACCTGGCTTTCAGCTGCACTTTTGAGTTAAGAGTCCTAAAGCCTTTTGGAAATGACAGAATTGCCCTTCAGTGCATCAGCACATCATCTCGATTAGCACGGCATTGTCACCCCCCTCATTCAGCATCAACTCCATGGCATTTTCAGCATCTTTTCAGAAGGCTCAAAGACTTTTTTAATCCCAATTTACACTGGCAAATGTTAAAGCAAAAGACCTCTCTCCTGATTCCCTAGAATTGAATTTTAGACCTCCTACTCACTTAACATACATCCTTAATGAACAGCCAAGATTGAATCATTATTAGGAAGTAACAAACAGAAGACGGTGACTTTTGTCATCGTCAAGGTAAGTTTTTGTTTATGAAGGCTATCACCTAGTTAGCTAATTCTATAATAATCTTACTTTACAGAAACAGAGGATCATCAACAAATAGACAGTGCTCTGTCACTAACCTGTCTATGTACATCTGTAGGAGAGAAGTCTCCAAAGCCTTCCCACATACCACCATTCTCATCCTCTTCATAGAAGCGTATTTGAATATCATCTGCAAAGAGCAAAAGAAACAGTATCTTTGGGCATACATTTGTATAACCTTTGAGTAAGTTTTTTTCAGATAAAAATCAATGTGGTTACTTTTTAGCTGAGGTGAAATTGTGCTACATGAATAATACTTGAATCATGTTTATCCATCTCATGGAAACATTGAAAGAATCCTCATTTTGACATCAATATTAGATCATCCTGATGCAAATGACTCTACTGAAGTTGTTCTCTATTTAGTGAGCAGGAAAAGCAGAATTAGGTTCACTACCCCTTCCTATTCTAGGGCTAGGAAACATTCCAGAGGAGCTTTATTTGGAGCAGACACGCAGGGAGGGGAGAACTTGAAGCATGAAATGTAGAAACCACCCCCTCTCATCCAGTAGTTTCAGTTCAAAAAACAGTAGCAAAACCTGAAGTGCCACAGTTGGAAGTTCCACTTACAGCTGGCAGAAAGCCACCCCGGAGCTGTGGCTCAGAGCAAAACGAGGGCCTGAGTGAGCAGCACCTCGCCCTGGCAAAGCACAGGCCACAGTATAAATGTGACATCTGTCTTCTATCTCTCTCAGCAAGTTTCCTCTCTTTCTCTCTCTCTCTCTCTCTTTGATATATGTACATGTATAATTTTTAAGACAAGTTTGCAAAGATCCCACCAGCATATTCCTTCTCCAGCACTCCCAGTGGGAAATAAGAACTCCTCAAAGCCTGTTCTCTCTCAGGGTGCCTGAGGCTGGATAGGGTTTTGGAGCAGACAGGCTGCTGCTTTCCCGATGCAGCGGCTGCGAGTTGCAGGATGGCAAAGGGCCAGCTCCAGACCTGCTGTCCTGCACGCGCGAGTTCCTTCAGGCAGGAGGTGTCTGAGAGCTGTGAGGTCAGGGGAAACCCCACACCGCTGAGGGGAAACCCCACCTCGGGCTTCCACTGAACCAGGCCTTTATTTATTTATTTTACATACAGGAGCTACGGTTCATCTCAGCCTTTTTGAAAGCAGAGGGTATACACAGGACTTAAGTTTTTTTTTCTTTTTTTCCAAAGCTGTCAAGGCTTGCTCTCTTCTCTGTGACAGAAAACCACGGTAGGAAGAGTAGTAGAAAACAAGAGCACGTATTAACGGAAAATATCAGGGCAATTTTATCAATCTGCACAAGGGCTCACTCCAAACAGGGGAGAGACAGGGGCTCTCTATCGCCTAGTCTACACCCGAAAGTTCCAGCTGTCACCTACAACCTGAAAAAGGCAAAGGATTCACCTCACTCCTGCTTATTTCTTTTTATTCCATGTGAATAGCCACTCTAGCCAGTATTTTCCTATTTGAAAATAAGGCATCCAAATCCACACCTGCTGTCCACTCCTGCAGCACTTGTAGGCACAAGCAGAGATTACTCTGGTGGGCCTGGGGCAAGTACTCTGCTACTTGTTACTTGTCAGGCAAGTTACCCTGAATAATCTCTACCGTTAGCACGCATATAAAAATGAAGTTAATGGCTGCAGTACTAAATGTTTCCAAAAAGGGACTAATAAAGGAACTCAATAACAAGTCAGAAACTTTATAATAATTAAGAACAGGTGTTAGGTATCAGGGTCAAAAATTACGCAGGACTCACTACTTCCAAAAACAGATCATGTACAAGGGCAGAAACTTTAGAGAAATTTAGACAAAGATGACCATGTTTTCTCCGTAGAGAGGCACAAGCTGTATTTATTTTTGAGGAAACTATTTTATTCAGCCTCTGGCCTGCTAGCCTGGCTTTCAGAAGGGCTGAGTGCTGATCCCGCAGCTATCGGAGCAGGAAGTTACTAAAGCAGCACAGCAGGCTTCTTGTGACCGACCCAAACACCCTGGTGTACCTTATAACGCCAACAAAACTAGGCAGCTTTGAAAGCCAGGCTGGGACTCTTACCTTTCTGAACCTTGTCACAGAGAAGGTAAATCTCTTCCCCACCTGTTACGCACCCCGCTGTTCTGTCCATTCTTACGATTTTTAAGTTGGAAGCATTGGGAGCTTTCGTTGAGAGAAGAGAAAATAAAAGTAGTTTACCTTCGTTACAGTTTTAGATTACAAAACAAAACCAACAACAAACAGAAATGTAATAAAAAAATAAACCTTCAGTACAACCTACCCAAATTTGACTGTCTTTTTTTTTTTTTAATAAAAAGGATGAACAATTTATCTGAAGGGTATAATCTTGCATGCTCTAAGCTCTGAATCACGCACATGAGCTACAAAATAAGATCATGGACATTTCAGCACCATTACTATGCAAGTTATGCAAGTAAAGGAAAACAATGTGAATGGCATTCAATACTCCACACTGATATTAACTTCATGACAGGAGAGCATTTCAAGAGCACTAAATTATTTTTTATTTCCTGTTGTCTTGTCAGTGTGGCATTTGTTTGATGAGAGCTGTTCTCTACATCTCACTAGTTTGATATAATGTGCCTTGCTTTGCTCTGGTGGCTTATTTGAAAGTGATGTGGTAGTCCTCAACCAACAATCTCAATCTGTGATTTGATTTTTCTTACCCCAAAAACATAGGTCATATGTGCTATAAGAATAGTAGATAACGTGGTTCTTCACGCACTGAACGTGTAAAACAGCTGTGCCACAACATGACATTCCCTTTACTAATAGCAAGCCACAGACTAAAGCAACTTTAGAACAGCTGCATTTGGTATCTTTTCGCCCAGATCTTGCCCTCAAAAAGTTGCAGTACAGACACGACTATTTTCTATGACTGGAAAAAAAATGATACTTCTGAATCACCATTAAAAGACTGTTGGGAAACTGGTAGAAATGGTGCTGGCAAGCTCAGAAAGCATGATCCAAAGTACAATGGAAAACAAAGTAAAAAGATTCACTTCAAAAAGAGGTAAAAAGAAGGATTTAATAGAAGTATATAAATACTAACAAGTCTAGAGAAAAAGGGAGGCCTCTGGTTGTGCTAATCTCACAAAACAACAAGGACAAGATGATGGACAACAAAACTGAAAGGTGGCAAGTTTCTCCAAATATTAAAGCTTTGCCATAGAAATCAAATGAAAACAAACAACAAAACTCTGAAAAAATTACCATTTCTTATGAATAATGAAAAAAAAAATCACAGAATCCTCCTAACAATGGTGTCAGTATTAAAACTGGTAACAGAAAATTGAAAAAAAAAAAAAAAAAAAAAAAGATTTTTTCTTTATGGTAAGCAGCAAGACTAAATGGGTCTATGTTTAGCAATTTCTACATGCCATGTTCCCAGTTAGAGAAGCTTACTCCTTATTTAAAGATAATTTAAGCCAAACATACTTACTGCTGTCATATATTGCATCTGATATAACAGGATCAAGTTTCCGGGTGAAACTACCATTGCTGTCGGGGAGAAAGGCTGTAAACATAAGACGCACCACACTGAGATCCATTTCTTTAGTCTGTTGTATTGCTGCCTGACGAATGATCTCTCTTTCTCGCTCTGAAACCAATACATAGCACAGACAAATTAAGACAAGGGGTAGAGGACACACAAGAAAACAGTATTTTCCAAACACCACTATCAAAAGGCACCAATAACAAAAGAAACACTTTCCTTTCTGTTTTATCCAACAGCTTCTATCTTTAATGTATTTGAACGCCTATTCTCAGAGTGACAAAGAGTAGGGCTGCAAAAAAAAAACAGTTCTTGAGAGCAAGGTAGACTACGGCTTTTACAAAGATGTGCGTGACGCACAGCTAAATGGAACGGATACTTTTCTGTCTCAGTTACTTAGGCACTTCATGTCTCTCAGCAATAATGCCAAATGGCCCTGTTTATCAGCTTATTAAACAGGATATGAACAGTGAGATCTAGGCACAGAGGTGGGCAAAGACAGCTCTGGAAGGAAGTCGCTTGGTTTTCATACGCACGCTGACAACAAAGACTCTTCCGGACTGCCTAAAGCACAGCAACAACACATGACCTCTTAAAACACACAGCCATAACCAGTTTTACCATCCAGTGCCTTTTAATGGCTAACATTTGTATTTCCCAAAGCTAAAGCTGTTTTTAGTAAGAAACGCATCAAAATATATTCCACATACCAGTTAGCTGTCTGTCTCCACATCCTTCTGCCTGCAAATAGCCAAGTTCAGGATGTACCAGGAGTTCAGGATTGTAGCCTTTTTTGCAAGCATCTATCATGCGTGCTTCTAGAGTTTCAAACACTTTCTTCTTTGTGACATGGAGTATTCCAAGGTTTGCAAACCTGTTGAATTTTGGTGGAGGGAAATATTTTCTTAATGCCTTATGCCAGACCTGCAGCAGGCAGACTCTGTTGCCTGAGGCAGCCAGACACCTGACCTCAATCAAAGGGTCCTGCAACCACTAGTGCTTTGCAAGGGCAAATCTTTCAGGATGAAAATTTCAGATATATTTACAAAACATGTAAAAACTGTGCCATTATACAGCATACTACCATCACAGGGGTGCACAGGATTATCCAAAAGCATTAGGAGGAATCTTTAGGTTCATACTTGCACTGTGTAAGCAGCTTACAAAACATTTGAAAATGTGACCTTCCCACTTTGTTTGCCCAACCTTGGCAATGACATTAATGTGACGATCTCTATCACTTACAAAATGCAGTGGCTCTGGAAAGGCTAAATCTGTCATGAATTATTTGGAAAGCAAAGTAAGAAGCTAAAAACAGTACAACTTTTTCCTAAGGAAACGTTTTAAGCTAGGCTCTGGACATTCAGCAAGACACTCCAGGTATCTCTTTGAATGAGTGTGTCCATAACACAAGGTTTTAAAAGATTTGTAAAAATCACTTGGCACATTTAGAAACTAATAAGATCTGGAAGTATGAAAACAAGACAATAACTCAGTTTTCACATAGGTCAACTGAGGATAGGAATGCCATTTCTAAACATCTGATGGAAACCCAAGACAGGTTAGGAGATGAGCCAAACTTTTCAAGATGAAAAGGAGAATTTCAAATAAAGCTATTTAAATTGCTGTGCTTGGTAAAGTTAGTACACTGGGCTTGGACATCAAAAGTTAAAAGTTTAAAAGAGTCTCTCTCTACCATCACCCCCCATCCCCCCCAATCTTCTCAGCTTCTTAAACTTCTTCTTCACCAACAAAGACATTCTTGAGATCACAGAAATAAAGCTCACAGCCAGCATGAAACCTGATCTAAGACTGAAAATGTAGACAGGAGCCTGAGTTCCAATTACTGATATAAACAATTATTCTTTTAAATTAAACAAGAACAGACCAACTACTATTTCACTATAAATACATTGCTTTAAACTTAAAAAGTTTGACTCATTTAATATTTTCATGTTTATACCTGTCTTGCATTGATTTCAAATTTACTAACCCTATTTTCTTAATATTCTTGGCTTCACTCTGTCCCTATTTACAAATTTCAGAGGGAATACAATATTGATTAAACTAGCAGCAAAGATCTGTCTTCACTAATTTTGCAGTCCCTTCTTTCTGATCAAAACTACTTAAATTTTAAAGTTTACAGTACCAATTTGGATTGCATAACAAGAGAATGAAACTCTCCAAATTCTCAGTGAAAATTATTAAGTCTAAATTTAACACGCTTAAGTTCTAACATGCCAAATTTTGCAGAGGCCATCAGAAACACTATGTACTCTTCATTTAGACACAAACACCAGCACCACCCAAAAAAAGAAAAAAAAAACCAACCCAGAAAACAAAGACTACCACTTCATTTAGCTGTTTCTTTGCAGTAGCTCTACATTGCTTCTAACAGCTTATGTTTGATTGTCTCTTCCTTAACCCAGTTTTACAAACAGATTGACAGACTTACCCTACAACCATATCTTTTGGTCCGGCATTGACTGTGCATACTCCATCTTCACAAAATTTACCCACCAGGCTGTGAGCATGCAAGTGGACGTATTTCCCATTAGTAACTAACTGGACAATTACTTTTGCAGGTCCAACATAATTGCAGATCTGTAAATAAATGTAAAGTTATTTTCCTTAAACGGATCAAATAATGACTCCAGCAAGGTATTTTCGATCACTTAAGTACAAACTCACAAAGGAAAGATGTACACGTCTTAACAAAATGCAACAGAGGATGTGTACCAGATCAGCACAGAGAAAAGACAGTGCTTCTTTCGTAACTGAACTTGGTATACAAACAGTAGTAGTAATAGTAATAATAAAGAAGCAACAAAACAAAACTAAATGAAAGCAATCTTCTATTTCCCAAAACACACATATCTCTATGTTCTATTTACCATACAGTATAGGGTACTATACTGTACAGTATACAGAGAATTTTTTCTCTGTAAATTTTAGTTAGCACATTTAATTCACAATGATCGTAGCTATGTGTTGCAAAGTGCATAAAAAACATGTATTCAGCACAAAAATCACTACATTATTTTGCTCAATTGGAAAACATTTTTAACATTTATGACTATTTCAAAAAAATTTGTTCATATTCCCTTCACAGATTATTCTATTTGGAATAAAATTAATTCTATATTCTTATGCATTTTGTTAATTCAAAATACTACATCTACACATCCAGTCCAATAAATATTTATCTAAAATACACATAAGGATATATGTGAAACAGGTAAAATTTTGCAGGACTGGAAGTAGAATAAATTAGATGCCTTGATATAACCAGCTCCAGAGGTTAAAAGATTTTATCCCATTCTAATTTCTTATCACCATATATTTGTTAAACGACTTCTAAATCTTAATGTCTTAAAAACATGAAAGTTTAAAATGATGAATAACACACCATTTTTGTAAGTTATTTATTTTACCTTACTTGCTTTCCTAACGAGTAAGATCATCAACTCAGTTATTGGTTATGCATCCTTTTCAAATTATGCTGAACGCAAAATAACCCACTTGAAAACAAGCAAACATAACCTTCCTTTCCAATTCACTTAATTAACCTTTTTAACAATATTGTTTTTTTTTCCCCTCCTCCTCTAATTTTGCTTCTCATTCGCCATGGGCAAAGTTCTTTGTATTTCAGCAGCATATAGATCTAATCAAGCAAGGTATTAAAGCACCACGATAAACATCAAAGCCATGAATAGGTGATGAACCGAATACTTAAGGTTATATGGTTGATAAGATGCTGATAACCAGAGACTGCCATGATTTTACCACATTACTAAGTCCTGCTAAGTTTCCTTCATGCCATTTAAGCCCTCTCTTGACTCCACCTCATCGCAGTTGGAGACTCTGCAGACATATATACCACACAACCTCCCTGTCTTTCTGCTTGAGACTAAAAGTCTTAAATCCAAAAAACACTATTTGGGGAGAAATAGGTGTGCCAAAGTTACCTCATTGCTCAGCGTCTGCTCACTCACTGTACGATCTGAAGGGGCATTTTACAAGTAGCGATTTCCAGAACACACAATGCATTGTACCGATGCTTTGTCCTGTTCCCAAACTGGATTAAGTTCCCTAACTTCCCACCTGGATTAGAGAGGCAAAATAGATGCACTGAAAAATCCCTCTTTCACTTTTTCCACCATTCAGTGAGAACATGCAAGGATCCCCGTGGAACTTTCACAGAGCAATCTGAAAATTATTATGTTTGGTGTTAAGGGTCACCTCCGCTACTATAATTAACTTCCCAAAGCTGTTCTTTTTTTCTTCACTAAACAAACCTCTCCCTGCTATAAAGTTCCCTGCACATCTACATTAACGTTCATATCTCATCTCTAAGGCAATCAGCAGTAGTCAGCATGGATTCACCAAGAGGAAATTGTGCTTAACCAAGCTGATAGCCTTCTCTGAAGGGATGACTGGCTGGGTAGAGGAGGTAGAGCCGTGGACATTATCTCCCTTGATCTCAGCAAGGCTTTTGACACTGTCTCCCATAATGTGCCCATGGGCAGGCTCTGAAAGCATGGATGGACAACAAGGTGGATTGAGAAGAGGCTGAATGACAGAGCCCAGAGGGTGAACAGTAGGGCAGAGTCCAGGTAGAAGCCTGGGGCTAAGGGTGCCCCCGGGGGTTAGTGTTTACTCCAATCCTGTTCATTTTATTCATCAATGAGCTGGATGGAAGGACAGAGTGCCCCCTCTGTGACCAAATTGCGAGTAATGGCCAATACACCAGAAGGCTGTGCTGCCCTTCAGGAGGGCCTGGACAGGCTGGAGATGTAGCAGAGAAAAACCCTCATGAAGTTCAAAGGCAAGTGCAGGGTCCTGTGCCAGGGAAGAATAACCCCAGGCACCAGTAGAGGTTGGGGGCTGACCTGCTGGAGAGAAGCTCAAAAGAAGACGACCTGAGGGTCCTGGTGGACAAGTTAACCATGAGCCATGAATTTGTCCTTGTGGCCAAGAAGATTCCCAGCATCCTGGGCGGCATTAGGAAAGGCATTGCCAGTAAGTCAAGGGAGGTGACTCTGCCACTGTACTTAGTCCTGATGAGATCATATCTGGAGTGCTGTGTCCAGTTCTGAGGTACTCAGTACAAGGGGGACATGAAGTTACTGGAGAGAGTCCAGTGTAGAGCTATAAGGATGATTAGAGAACTTGAGTATCTCTCCTATGATCATACTAACGTGCATAAATTCCCTAAGGGAGGTTGTCAAGAGGATGGGCCCAGACTCTTTCCAGTGGTGGCCAGGACAAGCAGCAATAGACACTTCCTGAAGCACAAGAAGTTCTGCTCAAATTTCAGGAACAATTTCCTCACTGTGAATGCAACTGAGTCCTGGAACTGGTTGCCCAGAAAAGTTGTGGTGTCTCCTCTGGGAATAGTCAAAATCTGCCTGGATATGATCCTCTGCAATGTGCTTTAGGCAGGGCAGTTGGACTAGATAATCTCCAGGGGTCCCTTCCAATTTTAATCATTCTGTGATTCAGTGATTCATTATGAGTAACACACATGTTCTAGTATCACATCAGAAAAGTTCAAGACAGTCCATCAGCTGTAGAAACCACAGTGAAACTGTAGGTAGAACTGCTGCACGTCAAGGACTTTCCAACCCCTGAAAGCAGAACACATCACTGCAGTGGTAAAAAGATTGTGATCTCCTGCACTTACTCAGCTCAGCATGAGCTTTGTAGTCTCTCTCTGGGGAAAAACAGGAGTTCTCTAAAACGTAGTATCTTATATAGGTCATAAGGCAAGAAAGGACTATTTTCGTCATCCAGCCTGTTGTCTTGTGCTGCAAAGGCTACAGAATGTCCCTGAATTGGTTCCATTATTGTTTCTATATGCGTTTTAGAACAGCTTCTCTACTTCGTTTTAAAACATCCAGGTTCTCAGCTCCCAGTAAAACTCCCATCAGTTAACTTTCTTTATCTCTAAGATGTACATGTCATTCAGAATAATTTCCTTGTGTTCTTGAATTATAGGCACTGAAATTTCAGACTAACTTAAAAAGTAATCTGTTAAAGATACAAATATAATCATATCACCTTTAACTATTAAGAATTTCAAAAACAGTCACAAAGGTGCACAAAAGTGCCAGGCAGCATATTACATTGAACAGCTACAGGAATCCAAGGACTATGATGTTGACAAAAACATATATTCAATATGAGGAGATAGCATTTGGGTGATGACTACTCAAAATCAGACCTGTGATATGAAAAAAATTATAAAATACTGAACAGTAAACTCAAGACAGGGGAGAAAAAACAAAATAAGGAGTTCCTGGGAAGAGCATATTTGATTACATCTTATTCTGAAGCAGCATTCAATTGATATAATCTAATAAAGTTAAAAAGCTGCAGGCTCACATTTATCTGCTGCTTCTGCTTGGGAGATTTGTCTGAGAGATTAAAAGGACCTTGTGAACTTGAAATTGAGTCAATGTCAAAACAGTTAAAAGGTTGTTCACTTATTTCATATCTTCCTGAGATCCAGGCCCTAAATGATTTTTCTGTATGTTGTAAAACTTCACTAGAATTTTCTAAAAACATCATCTTACTTGAAATATGTTTTTTTTTCCAGCTAGTCTCTAGTTAGGCTAAAGAAAATACATAATGGAAAAGCCCACGTCAAACATACAACACCAACAACAATAAAAACTATTTTTCTATTTATTTCATTAATAGCAACAATGCTCCCAATCCCACCTGACCTTTAGCATACAACCAATTCTGCCTTAACTATTCACATACCAAAAGTGTTCCACAACTGAAGCACTACTCCTTACAAAAGCTAAACTTTTAGGCAAAAGTTTTGGTGTTTTTTTTTTTAAGTTGCTCTTTTAATACAAAACATTTCAAACTTGAAAAGTTTACAGTCTACAGTTTACAAATAAACAGTGTAAAGTAAATTAAATCAACAGGAGTTGCAGACCTTTTGAAGGTGACTCATGCCAAAAACAGAGTTGGATGCTCTGCTTCAGGAGCTCAAGGGAAGGAATTCAGTGCATTATACTCTACCTCATTTACTATAGCTACAGAAAGCACAAATCTCACTGAGCTTCACTTTGGCTGAATTTGGTTCAGTAAAGGCTTTTAAGATTTAAAAAAAAAAAACGTTGCTCATTCTGGACTAGTAATAATTCCTTAGTTTTTGCTGCTAAACAAAATAATTTAACTTGTACCTGTAATCAGTGTTCTACCACTCTTAAACTTAATTTCTGCGTGGGAGAGGAAGAAAACAAATATGCTTGCTCGGTTCTTCACCCAGAAAGCTCATCAACTAAATAACTTGCCTAATTGTCCATAAATTTCCCTCCTGAACTTCAAGCATGTGCTGAAATCCCCCGATCTCAATAGGAATGTATATCTGCAAACTCAGGTCTAATTTAGGAGAGTGCCAGGACATGCCTGGCTGGGCCATGCTTCTGCTCACGTTCAAGACTGCCTGGCTGGACCACGCTACATCCAGGCGTGCGGGCAGAAACATAGATGGGGCTTCTCGCTGAGGCATAAGGCTGAGCAGATGCTGTAGCCAGGTTCTGTGACAGAGCTGATTGGTTTCCTGCTCACAGAAAGGCAACCCCAGTTTGTTTGCAGCCACCCAGGTAGATTTGCCCTCAAGCTGATGAAAACTCAGGACATTTCCTTCGCGGTGCTATTTTCAGCAAATTCTTTTCAATCTCAGAACTCAATTAAGGACAGCAGTGCAAAACATGAATGCAGTGCAGCTACACTAACATCAGCCTGCAATATCAGGACACGTACAGTAAACCTGTACAAGAAGGCCAGAACGCACCTATTTTTATGGCAGTTTTCCAAATACATAAAAACAAGTTAATTCTGTTATTTTTTGCTGCTCTTTTTTTTGTTTATTTTTAAATAAGAACAGCTCAATAAGCTGAAGATACTATCAAAGAATCTAATCTTATTCTTATGGTGATTTCCATTTTTTTTTAAAGAATGTTTTGAGAGATCTTAATAGGCTTATGAGTAGTTATCTTGAAATTACATAGTCTCAATCTGTTCTATCCCCAGACAACAACCTAATGATGAGTAAACAGTTGAAGAAGCTTTGATGTCAACTGCTAGAGTATAGACAATATAATTTTCTGGCGTTGTGTTACTGACACTAAGCAGTGGAAGTGAAACGAATTTTTGGTCACTTTCTACTCTAATTATGTAAATTACACTGAAATCTACTTCCATTATAACATAATCAGTCTCTACAGCTTCTCTGCTCTCCATAAATACATGCACAGTTATATAAACCCAATTCTCTGAAACAGCGATTAATACATGGCATTTTTCCTTCCTGTTGTCAAAGACAGTGGTAAACACAGAAATAAAGTTCCTTAAGCTACAAAGCTGAGAAGCTCATTCTTTGTCTTAAAAGAAAAATGCTACTTCTACTAGGATTCCTTTTGCTATTACTGTGCTGTTAACACATGAGATTTAAAATCAACTCATGTCATCTATCATGATGTTATCTATCTTGACTTCACCAAGGCTTTTGACAACATCCCTCACAGTGTCCTTCTGGACAAGCTCCAGAAGTGTGGGATGGACGAGTGGACGGTGAGGTAGATTGGGAATTGGCTGGATGACAGAGCTCAGAGGGTGGTGATCAACGGTGCAGAGTCTAGTTGGAGGCCTGCGGTTAGCGGTGTCCCCCAGGGGTCAGTCCTCCGTCCAGTCCTGCTCAATTTATTCATCAATGACCTCGATGAAGGCACTGAGTGCTCCCTCAGGAAGTTTGTTGAGGATACGAAGCTGGGAGGAGGAGCTGACACCCCAGAGGGCTGCGCTGCCATCCAGGACCTGGACAGACTGGACAACTGGGCAGTGAGAAACCTCATGAAATTCAACAAAGACAAGTGCAAGGTCCTGCACCTGGGGAGAAATAACCCCAGACACCAGTACAGGTTGGGGACTGACCTGCTGGAGAGCAGCTCTGCAGAGAAAGACCTGGACGTCATGGTGGACGACAAGCTGACCATGAGGCAGCAGTGTGCCCTCGTGGCCAAGAAGGCCAAGGGGATCCTGGGGTGCATTAAGAACAGGAGTGTCCCCAGCAGGTTGAGGGAGGGGATCTAATCAGTGTCTAAGTACCTCAAGGGAGGCAGTGAGGAGGATGGGGCTGGCCTCTTTTCACTGGTAACCACCGACAGAACTAGAGGAAATGGCCACAAACTGAGGCATCCAAAGTTCCACAGGAACGTAAGGAAAATTTTCTTGCCAGTGAGGGTGACAGAGCACTGGCACAGGCTGCCCAGAGAGGTTGTGGAGTCTCCTTCTCTGGAGATCTTCCAAACCCACTTGGATGCAGTCCTGTGCCACGTGCTCTAGGTGGCCCTGCGTGGGCAGGGAGTTGGACTAGATGACCTCTAGAGGTCCCTTCCAACCTTAAGCATTCTATGATTCTATGAACTCCAGCTTGCAGAAGAATATTTGGAAAATTGCCTATCTTGCCAGTGCAGGTTTGTCTGAAGTATAAGAACTCTCTGGTATCTCTTAATATACTATACAGAAGGCACTTAAATAGGTAGTTAACTATCAAAATATATTGCTTAGAGACACAGCAAAATCTCTAGCACTCCAGCCTTTAAATGAAAGCTACATCTTGTTGTGTCCCAGCTCAGCTAGAAGTTATGGGCTAGGTAAAGAAATAGGTGAGGCTGAACAGTCCACCTTACACAGGAGGTCACATTATTGATTTAAGACTGAAGGAAAACATGTCTAATCCTATGAAAAGGGGTGGTGAGAGTACAATGCACTTCTGTGCACAAGAAATGTCCATTTTTAGAATAGCCCGTGGTGACTTCAGGTAAATTAGAGCAGCTTTCTGGGCTAAGTTGGCCAAGCACAAGAGCTGCCAGAGTGAGCTGCACTGACCACACCATGGTCAAGATTTCAAGGTCCGTCACAAACTTTCCTTTCCATAGTATAGCCAAAGCTCACACTACTGTCCTTTCACACCACTGTAATCAATAAATGGAAGTTTATGGTGAAACTTCCATTGGCACAAGTGTAAAAAAAAATGCACAGTGATTTTTCAATTGTGCTCACATCAGTTATGGCAAGGTGAGTGTCCTTTGACAAAACACTGGAGAGACTTACAGGAAAAGGTGTGAAGCACTTTTCTCTTTACTGGCACCACTTGAGTCAAGAACAGGCACTAACAAGCAATAGCCTCAAGGAATTTACTTGTTGTGTTCCCTTGCCAGCCTCTCCCAGCAGGTGTTGCCATGTGGGGATTTATACAAAAAAAAAAAAAAAAAAAAAANAAAAAAAAAAAAAAAAAAAAAAAAAAAGAGATGCATACAGCAGAATGGGAGGGAGGGAAAGGGACACGTGTGTGCGGGAAAGCTTTAGAAGAAATTAAGATCTGATGATCAATAAAAATAGAAGGTTTGATGGAAAGCCAAGGAACACTTTGCTTTCTAGCTTATTCCCTGTATCACTTGGATATTGCATATTTCCTTGTCATGTTATTGTGTGTCCCACAACATCTATGGAAACTTTCATTCATACTTACTGTCAATATAGATTGGAAGGGAACCCAAAGGGCTGGCTCAGTTGTGGCAAATTATTTTACGTTTGAGCATAGCAGTGAAGTTTTATTCATTGGTTCGTCATAACCATCACAATAGAAAAGGAAAAATCAAGTTGATTCTTTGCCTGGGCTAGTAATTTTCATCACAGTTTTGCAAGGTTACATGAAATCAACCTTCCCAGCTTCTTCTCAATTTGCCAGGCTAACACCCTAGGCCATCTCAGCCAATGCTGATTATTTTCCATTGAGTCATACTCATACTGATTCACTCTGGAGATGAAACTGTTCCAAGCTCTAGTCTTTCTCAAGAACTGCAAAAGAATCGCTTGCATACAACAGCAAAAGCTGTGCAGTGGCACATACCAAGGCCTAGTGCAGAGGCTGACTGCTTGCCCTTCCCTTTACTGCTTCCTTGCAGCAAGAGAGGAAGAGATAATTGCAGGAGATACTACCCCTGCTCCTCTTAAAATAATCTGTAGTGCAGTTGCTCCTTAGAGGTCTACTGCAACATCAAGATTTACTTTTATTAAATTAAAAAAAAACACACACAGATAAGCCAGTGTAGCTTTTCCCCACTTTCACAAAAAAAAATGCTGTAAGATCCCTATGTGAAGAAAGATGATCCCTAATCCTAGGATGATTAATCACCACTGCTGCAGCTTTCATATTGTGCTAGCACAGACTGTTCTTTGATTAACCTGCTCCTAGTTCTCTGGAAGAAAGAAGTTCAGCAAACACCTGAACATAACGTTGCTCCTGTTAAAACAAGAAGATTTTCACTGACTTTAAAGGGGGGTGCATCAAGCCCTTACGAATACAATATCCTAGAGGTACTGAGTAAAGAGTAACATGAAAAGGGAAAAAAGGAAAACCTGGCAAGCAGGTTTCTTAGAGCGAAGTGGAATCGCTGATGAGACTACAGCAAGTCAGGCCCTGAAGTATGCTAAAACTGCACATGGAGGCATCCACTGCTCTGCACACCTACACACGCACTTGACCAAACAGCCCACGACAAAGTTACAGTGAGACGATATGTGCAGAAGAACTTACAGTTCAACAGCTACCAATTAATATAGTGCCTAAACATTTCCAAAGTCTACCTACCACCTCTTTTTTAAACCCAACTGCACTTTGACAGTTGGCATCAAAATGCAGTCTCAAAAGATTCATATAAATTTAGGTTAATATGCAGTAGAGCCCGATATGCATACATCAGATAGTTCCACTCAGCTTGCACAACACAACGATGTATGTACCTACTTTGACCTGAGGGTATGATTTTTTGTTCTTTTCACTAGAAGCACCAGGAAGTCCACCATGTGAAGGCCCTTCACAAACGTATCGGAAACGAAAACCTCTCTGTGGAAATAAATAAAGGAAAAAAAACTTGAAAGCTGTTTAAAAACAAAACTAAAGAACACTGCCCGCACGCGCACACACACACACACACAACACCTACACACAAACTTGCCCAAACAACCCACAATACAAAGCTACAGCTGTTCATCCCTGAAGTGCTTCTGTAATGCTTCTGAGCTATAATGCTTGACAAAACAGCAATAAACTGTAGTGTCCAATAGTTCTATTCTCACTCCTACCTACACCAAAAATTGAAAGGATATTGATACTCGCTCAAAAAAAAAGATAAAAATTAAAGGATATACAGCAGTCATGTTGAGTGCTGAAGACAGAGAATGGAAGCCAGTAATAACCAGGGCAGTTCAAAGCATCAGAGAGAAAAGAGCATGCAAAAAAAACAGAACTGCTTTTTCTCTGTAAGGAGGAGGAAGATGCAGCTTCATGTTAAAACGTCATCTCCGAGCAGAGTCCCAAAGCAGTCAAATGCTTCAGTGGACATTGCATGACTGGATTTTCAGCTACATAAACAAACATCTTTAGTATATTCTGGGGAGCTGCAAGATATGAGCTGTACATTTACTACGTTTTTATTTAAAGAAAATAACATCCTTCTCTGCTTTAACTAAGTAGCCTAAACAGTACAGAAAATGCAACTGCTTGACACAGGTATTGTTAATACTAATAAATCTAAATGTCAGAGTATACTAATAGAGAAACATTTAGAAAACTGAAATGATATAGGGTTACCTTACAGAAAAGGAACGGAAGAGCTTTCCAGAAAGATGCAGGGAAGCAGCATGAAGAATGAGAAAATAGCATAAAATATTTTGCTTTTAAATAAAATTCAAGAAATGAGAAGACAGCTGAAAGGTTTCACAAAGCAAAGCTGGGTGCACACTACTGCAACATCCAATTTTGAAGCCAGGAGAAAACACCCCACATCCTCAACAGTATCAGAGAAGCTAGCAAACATCAGGAATCAAAGTGATTTTGTGTGTCCAAGAGTTCAGTGAGATTATGTAATTTAAGCTCAAATCAATAGAAGAGCATGAAGGGTGAAACCCTTCCTGAAGAAGAATCAGGAAATCACCTAAGAATGAATCAGAGAGAAATTTTAATGCCCATCTAATGATGCTATTACATGTCTCCCCACCTTTGAATGCTTTCCTATCTGCTCCCCAGATTTGCAATTTCTGGCAAAGTTTCCCAAGGTGCAGGTCTGTCCACACTGCACCATGAGCTGTATCCTTCAAGGATCATTGACCTCCAAGGAATTCAAAGAGTCTGTCAGCAGACAGCTAACACCATAGTTCAAAAAAATTACTCTGTAACTACTAGCTTCAATACTTCTCATTAATCACTTCAGTTTAAAATTTTGTTTCTCAGGCACATGGAAAGACCTGACTCTTCGATACTGATGGGACATGAAAGTAATCCTAAAGTACATATCTGCTTTTCTGTCGCGGTGAGTTGAGACCAACTGCATTGCAAATGAAATGCCAGCTAGAATAGGCTAGATCTCAAGCTGCCCAGAAAGCAGAGCAATCTCTGTAGTCAAGACACCCGAAGCAACTCAGTCTTTCTTTACCTCTTATGCCCTAGGGCTGGCAGACAGAGCAGCTATTTGGGTGGCCTCACCCAGCTTCCTGCCCTTCCCCTGCATAATCACACATTCACCGCCTGACTTACCCCAACCATCCCTTTACATTTACATTTATTACCAGCACAGAACTCTGCCCATGTATCTGCCCTTCCCAACACCATCTGTGTCAGCATTGATAATATTATTGGCATAAAATGGTTGCCCAGTTGGCCACAGTTGCTCCATTACAGGAGCCGCTAATGGAGAAGTCATTGCACGCTGTAGTTGTGCAAAGACGACCTGATATAGATGAACTAAAACAAGGAAGAGGCACTCTTCGAAGAGTTCAGAGTATTCTGCTGCCCCCCAAGGTGCTGAGGTAGGGCCTGAGGCCCTACCTGCAGAGCCTATCTGCAGGGATGCTCAGGCATAAACCTGTCCCTAGTTGGTGTCTGAAACGAATATTCTCTACAATAAGTATCTTGCATTTGAGTTGCATGCAAACCACTGCAATGGGAGGAATTTGACAGTGCCAGAGCAGCATGTTTGTAAATAGTGACACAAAAGCTACCTCCAAGTATTTCATCTCCTTTCTTGGGTCATTCAGAAGTGCTAACCATGGCAAAAGCAATCTCAGATGACAGCAGGAAACTTCAAGGACAACAAAGTAATTTCTTTATGATGCCAAAGCATGAGTTGATTTCTTGATAAGTTTGGAGAACAGAATGAACTTTCTTTATTTTTACTTTCACATCTTTCAAAAAATGTGGAACAAATTCTACACAATTTCCATTTTCAGAGCATTCATTTACGTTTCAAAATGCTGGGGTACTTTACGAGACAGATCTAAGACAAGGATTCTGTATTTAGCAAAGCGTTTTTAAAACCCTCAGATTTTGGTGTCTTATGACACTTCCAGAGACTCAAAGAGGAGAACAGAACAAAACAGGAAACAACTTACTACAAAAGTGAGAGAAAAACCTGCTCATAGTTACATGTTGTATTTGTTAAATTCAACCTCTTCAACACTCTTTGATCTCATCTTAACTCACAGTTTTATTCAAAGCTGAATATAGTGACACAGTTATCTTAAAGATTTTCAAAATGCAGTTCTTACCTGCTTAGGCTGCTCTATGATTTGAAGGTACGGTCCATCTGCTACCATAAAAGAAAGAAGAAAAGTCATAACGCAAATCAGATTTCTATTACTATAACACATACATTACAGGGGTAAAGCTGAAGTCCTCAGATGCCCCAACATAAAGCTTTTGAAAGTATCCAGGCATCTTAAACATAACTGAAATAAGAGTTTAATAAACAACTTGATTACTTGGGAGTCCATCATTTCTTCAGTAAGACTGATGAGGTAAGAAAAGAAAGGTAAACTCAAAAAGATTAATTTTAGCTCAGAGGACCTAAAAGGGCAACTAAAATCAGCTTGAGACTGTTAAGGGTGAGAAAAAGATCTTTTGAAGGACAACAGCAGCCTAGCCTTCCTGAGGCTAAGGTTAGCTTTTGCGTTCTGTAGAGACCCTCAGGCTCTAAAGTCTGTGCTCCCAAACCCTTGGCTCCAGGGCTTCCTACCAAAGTGCTTTAGAAAGTCTATAGACAGCCAATGGGAAGCACTGAGCTATGGGAATATAGAAGGAATTTAAGCTGCCTCAACATGTCCTAACAGACAAAGCTGCTTAAAAAAAAATCTTGGAACTGAGGAGCTAATCCATTTACATTCTTTTCATAATTCTTTTCAGATACTCTTTAAGACTATTACTCTCCTTTCCCTGTAAAACCACCAGACACATTCTATTTACTACAGATGTAAACTTTATAACATGATATCAATACACATGACTATTCACTTTAAAATGGTGTTTGCATCCTGCGAAGGAGGTCTGGCTTAAATATCTTCAAGTCTTGCATTCTCCCCCAAACAGTGTCTAACTTCACACCATAAATCTCTCAAAATTCACTGATTTAGATAGCCTTCAAGCAGACCTTAAATTCAATGAGAACTGCATGCCACCAGAGCTAAGAACTAATCATCTGAACAAAGCTTAGCTCCAGCTCTGATCTTGTTTAGATTATTTGCTTGGAAAAGGAAAGCTCTCAGGACTGTATGGTTGTGAAATACCTCTCAAAACACAAGTCATTGCCAAGTCTGAAAAAAAAAACAGTTCTTAAAGGTTTAATTTCATTCATGTCTCTTGATAAGCAGAGGAGGATTCAGATTTTGATTATAAAAATTCAGGCATTAACAAAGCAGATACCAAATAACAGTGTTGCTTTGAGTACATATCCAGCATATTGCCATCAATACCCTTGTTAGGATTACGCATCCCACTAAAGATATTTGCTACAAGGAATCTATCCCATGTCTAATCATGGGACACATGAAACTTCCAGAGCAGGCAGCCACAGCGTTTTGGCAGAGCCTACAAGCATATGTAAAGCATATCCGGCACTGCCAAAATCTAGGAGCATCTTCATCACCTGCATCTCACCACTCAGCTACCTTAACCACTCAGCTGCTTGGCTTGAGCACCAAAGCACAAGCTTGTATCAATTTTAACCTGCCGAAAGGCCTGATGTTCCATCATTGTTAAAAATGGCAGAAGATTCATTTAGAGTTGCAGTATGACTTGTGTATCCTTCTCCACTCCTTGATACAACTTCAGTTAGTAGAAAAGGGCTTCACTGAACAAGCTTCTCAAAATGGAAAGTTTCGATAAACATGCCAATGGGTGGAATCGTCATTTCGCCGACTCAGCAACTGAATTAACCTCCTGACGAAATTTTATCAAAAATACCAGTCACAACAATCTCATTTAAGATGATTTTTTATTTTCTAAGTTCAGCTCTTGGTCTGTGAAAAATAAATACCGCTACAAAAAAAAAAAAAAAAAAAAACACCACCACCAAAACTCTGGAATAGCCATGTAAAGCAATTGCCCCAAGACTATACACATACCTTCTTGAATCAGGAAGCACAGCAAAACATTCAGGATTTTAGGGAATTTTAAGAGATGCAGTGTAATATTTGGTTTTTGTTTGCAACACAGAGTCAAGATGACTAATGCTGGACTCGAGTGGCCCAACTTTATTGACACTTAAGTACAAAATTTACGTTCACAGAGAGAGCCTCTAACCCTTCTTAGGTTTGCCTTCATCAGATAAAATTTTCTGCCTTAACAATCTAGAGGTCCTGTATCTTCTGAACCTGGGCATAAATAATTCACCTTAAATATAACTGCAGAGCTCTACTCTCAACCAACCCCCCAGGTCGGGACCTGCCTAGTAGGTGTTCCTTGGCTGCACTCTCCTTAGGAATTCATTTTCAAGGCATACATGTGGCATTAGGATCAGCACAAAATACTACTGCTCTCAAACATTAGCCAGCAAAGGAAATGTTCTTTTATCCAACAACGGAGTGGTTATGGCAGAACCACAGGATGCAGCAGCTCAAGGTTCAAACCTTTTCTCAGTAGGAGTGATTTGCATTATAATGGCATACAGGGAAAGCTCAAGGGGAATTCTCCACACCACCAAAATGGTTTTGCCTTGAATGGTATTTGTGATTTAGGCACTGAAACACTCAGGACTGCACTACCTACATCTCCTTGGGATAAAGCTTATAAACAGCATATACATTTACTGATACACAGTAATCAGAATGCCTTACACACCAATACCAGTAATGTGTAAAAAAAAAAAAAAGAACTAGGTAAGCATATAGAAGCACACTAGATGGGTCTGTTAACATTCAGTCAGATCATATGAAGCATATACTAATGCATTTAGAACTAAGTTTTGTAAGGTCTTATATACCCTTTTTTTGGTGACTAAACATTTTCTTCTTGACTAAGTTATTCTCTGATACAGCATAATGGGTCTTTCCTCTTGAAGCACTAGAGTTAAGTTGTCCAGTTTTAACTTTGAAATATACTGAAAGAAAAGCATTTTGTCAACTAAACCAGAGCAACTGGGCAGAGAAGACAATCAAATATGAGGCACTTCATTATACCAGAAATAGTATGTAAAGATAAAGGCAGCAACACTCACAGCATCTTTCAAGTATAAACGGCATATTATTTTGACACTAAAAAAAAAAAATGAAGACTTCACTTGGCAGAAGATTTCCTACAGCTGTCTTCACTAGACTGAATACTTTCCAGAAGTACACACAGCCCGCCTAACATCTGCTACGTGCAGTTAGTTTTCTCTCTCATCCTTCCAAAAGGGAATGGGGGGAGGAGGGAAACATTTTCCATAGGGAAGTTTTTGTTTGCTTCTGTAAGTAGGCATGCCTGGTCCGAGCAGAAGCAGGCAAGCCGAAAGTGTACACCTTGTAAACAGGAATCACCATGAGATTTGGGACAAACTTCCATACCTCTGTTCCAGGCTGGGATCAGCCCCAGGAAAGTTGTTTGCTGCAAATTCTCGTTTAACAAGTACCTCTCCTTTTAAGTGTTACACAACTACAAGAAGCAACACTACTTAATGCACTTAAGGTCTATTTTTGCTCTGGAGAGAGGTTGAAGCAGCACACAGTCATGGAGCTGGCCTCTAAGCAGGGAAGAATCACAAGGTTGCCAAGAGCCAAGTTTTGACATGAGAACTCCTCATGATTTGTCTGGCACTGCTGTTCAGTCAGCAGGGCTATGAACTGCAACTAAATGCTGCAGTGCTTGCCTTGGAGGGCTCAATGCAGGCTGCCATGTACTGGTACTAAGCCTAGCTGCTTCCTTCTCCGTCTTCTCATCTCATCACAGACGAACTCACATCCCACTGCCTCCCTCTCAGCCTGAGTCACAGTCCCACTTCCTCACATCTTCAGCTACTACATTTCTTCATTTTCCTTCCTGCCTGAGTCAGAGGCCCTCCTGCATCTCACACTCCCACTACTTACATTCTTTCTGCCTCTCTAAAGACCTCATCCTGCACACACTTCCCAAAGGAGCACCTATCTTTGTTTTGTTCTTCCCATCACAGCAAAGTCAAAGCTGGTAGGATATCCCTGCCAGAGTGACAGAACTGGAGGGGTCTCTTACCTAATAGCTTACCTAATACTCAAAGCAATTCATTTTAACAACTTGCAAACAACTATGGTCAAGTTCCCCACCTGCACCTACTCTCTGTAACGGAGTTCCCAAGACAGGCAGGTGAACCACCCTTGAAATTTAGTGTGCTGTTTTGCTCTGTGGATACCAATAAAACCACTCACAGCCTCTGGATTTTCTTTCCAAGATCCAGCACCAACTCTCCTGCATCCGTCCTGACAGTGTTACCTTTCCAAAGAAAGCTAGGTTTCTAGATTCAGGGCCTTAGCCTACTGCAGCGTTTGTGCATCCTCTCGCCTCACAGGCACACTCTCTTGTATTTCGGCTTTGCAGTGTTTAAAAAACAGAAGCCATATACAGGTCTTCTCACACTTCAGAGGATTAGGACCACAGAAAATGAACAGCCAACTCATTTTTAGTGAAGGTCAAACTTCCTTGCTTTTTTCTAAAAATTAAATCAAGTGTTTAGAAGTGCCCTCTTACCACCCCTTCTTCCACACCTTTCGCATTTAACAGTAGCCATTACAGGGAGCTGGGCAGAATAGGTTAATGAAACAGTAGAGGTTAAGAATCACCAGAAAACTAATTTCAGCAGCCTCCTGGCAAAACTGTTTAGCTGCTGAGGGCCCTGCTTCCACTTCACAGACTTAGTCTGCCTGCCATAAAAAATAAAAATTAAAACTGAATCGATGCCAATGGCTACAGTTAGAGTAGAACCCTTCAAAAATCAGAATTAACTAGTTTCCACACATATGTCCCCAAAGCCATCTCTAACCTGACACAGGTTGCTGTATGTCATATGGATGTCAATGATCATCCAACACTACAGAATCCTTTGCTTAAAGCTCTGCCTATTTCCTCTGCAAATTAAAGCATCATTTTGTCCCTCCACTAAATAGAAAACTTCATACCAATGTGCATCTGATTTATCTTCTGCACAGCAGGAAGGTAAAGTGCTCTGGGTAATGCTCCCTCCCTCTCCATTAAGGATCTAATTCTCAATGAGTTAAAGAACAGTTTGACTTCGTGCCTCACTGTCCCTGCAGTGGGTGCTCTTTTAAACATAGCCCTGCAGTTTGCACTGTTAAGGCACTTGCTATAAATACATTCCTTTGTCACCAAGGGCACACAGGGACTACTTCTTTTTCTAAATTTATACATAAATATACAACTTGAACCAACTAATCACAGCAGCTTTAGAGCCAAAATAACCAAGCACAAACCAGGGTTTTTACTCAAAACTGATATAACTGAGATGAACAAAGAAGTGAGCAAAGACACTTCAGCACTGACAACCACAGAGAGAAATTCCTTGTCCTGTCACCTCAAAGGTCTTCAGTTATTACTGTAATTATTAACGTAAGAGCAGAACATCTATCACCAAAAAGTCCCCAAATTCCCCAGCTATTTGTTGATTCAGCTACACTGGCATGATATTGCAGTTCAGTTACACATTAAACCTGCCTGCCAGTGTGATAAGATGGGCAGTGTACATTTATGAATGCAGAGACTGAAAGATATAGGTGCGACACAGAATCCTAAGCAACAGACTCTTCAGGTTTAAATCAGTCAACTGTGTTGGAGAAAAGTCCTTTGGAAAACACTATTCCACCTTCACCATACTTCACTGGGGTGCTTTGGAAAAGTCCCACATGAAATTTATAAGCAGTCTCATTGTGTAGAAAAGGCAATGAGTTTCTGCTTGAAAACAACTAAAATCTAACTCCTGCTTCAAATTATCAGACTACCTTATAACTAAAGAACTAGTCCACCACCACTTGAAAGGTAGGAATAGAGTATTATGGTGATATTACTTGAGAAACAAAATCACCATAGCAAAGTTGGGTAGCACTGAAGTAATCAACCTTCTCTGATACTTCATCATCTTTTTGTGATAAACTCAAATCTACCCTCCTTTAATAAAACCCATTCTGTACACAGGAAACTCAGCACTTGGACTACAGTAGTAGACAAGAGCAGTGCCATGGTGGGGGAGAAAAGGCAGGATCTAGCCAATTCTGTAAATTAAAGGGATAGCTAGACTTAGTCCAGTGTACTCTAGTAGGTTTCTACGATTTTAGGTCTCAGTGAATTCTTGACTGCTCACATGCTTTTGAAAACAGCTGTTTTCTACTTTAGACAGAACAAATATCTGAAAATCAGCTTTGTATATCTGAATAATTTGTATGGAATGAGTCTGGCATGAGGATTACAAAGTAAGCTTAAATGGTAGATAGGATTTCACTAGGGTGGAATCTGACTTGCAACAACCATTTGTGCCCCACAAAAGCTCTGAGGGGAAAAAAAGAGAAAAAATACATGAATGTCCAATGCATAAGCCCTTTTATCTTAAGCAGATGAATCTTACCAAAGAATTTGTCTGCATTAATAAAAACATTGCAAACAAACGATTGCAACATTCATTTGTTGGATGCCAGTCGATATTTGTCAAGAGCTTTGCTCGTCAGAATAAAAACTTATCTTGAAACATCATTATTTGTATCACATGTGCTTCCTGATTCTTTCTCATTACTATTTAGTAAAGAAAAATGAAGAATGGTTTAAACCAGGAAACACTGGAACAGTAAACAACCTCCCCCTTTTTGAAATCATAATTTATTTTCATGTTAGGGCAAAATTTTATCTATTAAGTGAAGAAAAAGGTTAACTGCTAATTCCATGTTACCTTTTACACCTTACACTGTTGTCAAGTGTACCACATCTCAAACACAAGTGATTTTGCATTTTCAACAAAGTAATCTGTTATGCAGAAGACCAGCTACTTCCTGATACATCAGAGACTTGGCTCAACAACAGAAAGTTGTCATGCTGAAAAATATTAATATCTGTACTGGGGATAGTAATTAAAAAATACCAAGGAAAGCCTCAGGACTACATAATTTCAAACAAAAAGTGTTACTTGCAAAAAAGTGAATAAGCAAAACCAGTCCAAGATTGGCCAAGCAGCTAATATAGGCTAGGATATAATATTTTATTTCACATTTCCAACCTGGAACTATACTGGGAAGAACTAACTATTAGACCTTTGCAGAATATTTGGTTTATTTTCAGCATTCAGAGGCAAAATATAACACTGAGCTTTCAAATGAATGTTATTCAGAAAATTGACAGGTTTTAATATCAGACTGCCATCTTACAGGAAATAAGAGAAGTCACTGAGATGAAAAAAAAAAAAAAAGACACAAATGATACAGGAAGACGACTATACCCTACATTTTATTAGTGAAAAACAAGAGTTTTTACAATAAATAAAACATTGTTTGAGAGAAAAATTGACAGTACAAATGCCAGAGGTTGCTGAGGATGCAAATTTAGAAAAAGAAAACAAAACACAAAATAAGTTATAAAAACAGGTCACTTGGAGCTGCTTGATCAAATTATTTAACTGACTGAAATTTTCAGCTTTAGATACAAGCCAAACGAAAATTAGATTCCTCTCACTGTTGAAACCGTTATGAGGGAAAGAGATGTTTAAAGGGTATAATCAAAGTCAATCTAAATGAAGTCTGGTTGACAACTTTGGGATACAGTATTACAAAACACAACAGTGTAACCAAACAAACTTCTGAAACTGTTTTGAGGGGAAGGAAGGGATTTTTAAAAGGTATAATAAAAGGTCAATTCAAATTAAGTCTGTCTGACAACTTTGGGATGCAGTATTATGAAATATCCTAGTATAAACAAACAAGCCTCTGAAGCTGTTGTGAGAGGAAAGAGATTTTCAAAGGGTATAATAAAAAGTCAATCCAAATGAAGTCTGGTTGACAACTTCAGGATACAGTATTATGAAATACAGTGGTATAAACAAGTAAGCCTCTGAAAAGAATTCCCGCACAAAACAAACTGGAAAATAGCAGGAGCAGTACCACAAGCAAATAGCAACATTCCTACCTGTTCGTAGTGGCAAGTCTGAAGTGATGTAACTTGTATTAAATATTGCATTCATTCCCATGAACTGATCCATTGCAAGCATCTATATTGAAACACAGTTTACTTTTATTACTAGATACACAAATAATTTCATAAAACAACTTCTAGAGAGGATTTTCATAGCTCTTTACAAATATTGAGACTCCAACCACCCCAGTGCAGTAGGTAAACATTTTATATCTACTTTACAGGAGGATGAACCAGATCTCAGGGGGTCCTGCGTATCAAATCTTCTCTGTTTTAATGGTTTATCAACCGCAGTGCTAGCAAACCTGACAGCACTTAACGAGTTACACCAATATTTTGTGACTGGACTGAACTCAGCAGATCCTAAGCATGTTTTTCGCTTGCATGCGCTACCAGCCATATATTCAGGAAACTTTAGATGCTAAGATCTTCTGAAAATCTGATGCTAGAGTCTTGTTCAGTGATATTCACATTTACACCTCTAATTTAACCTCGCCAAACCAGATTATTGAAATATATTTACAAGATCTAATGTAAAAAATAGTATTACCAGGTTATATTTTAGTTTTTAATACTAACATATCTTAACCTACTGTAATTGTTGCCATGCCTAAATCTATCTTTTTCCAAAGCTGAGCAAACAAAAAAGAGAAAATACTCTTTTAGAAAATTCTTAAAGAAAGCAGGGACGAACCCTTATTAGATCCTTTCTTCGAAACACTGTTTTTGCAGTACAAATGAATCAGAGTAACCTAATAATATCTGAATCATAGAAGAGGTTTTGAAGAGCTAGGCTTACTGATCCGCATGAGTGAAGGAACATTTCTGTCAATGTCAATGCACAATCTCACCAATAAAGATACAGGGGGTGGGGAAGGACTGTGCTTTTAGCACATTATTTTTTATATAAAGTCCAGTGTCCACCATGGAAGGAATTTCAGAACAAGTGTTATAGGCAGATTGCACATAAAAATAAGTACGTTTTCCCACTGCTTCTTTCAGTACGCCTGATTTTCCTTTATATTTCAGTTATTTCACCACGGCAAGGAACTTTACAAGTCACAGAAGATCCCTCAAAACCTGATTCCAACTAGAAAAACTAGAATGCTTTTATATTCCTATATTGCTACACCTAGAAAATGTCATGGCCATATATACAGGAAGTACCAAAAGCAGAGAGCTAAGACCGAATACAGATATATTGAAAAAGCACAAATTCACTTACTTGTGGGTCAGACACTCCCATAATATAGGAATCTTCTGCCATTTTGAAGTCCTGAAAAACAAAAGCATGATCAGACCTGTTATTTTTACACAAAACAGCAAAACACTAGAGTTAAAACACTAATTTCTGATCCCTTTTATGTACTCATAACATTAACAACTTGAGAAACACTCCTAAAATTCCTCTCATTTTTGCAGGGAACAAGACAAGATTTTCCTTTGTTTGCTCCCATGCAACTCAATCACAGCCAAAATCCTAGAGATAAAATTTACTGCAACTTCTTTAAAATGTTTGACTTGTTTCTACCTCTGTCCTGACTATTCTGCCCTTGCAGTTCAGGCAAAATCACCATCATAGTTAAGCCCAAGCAGAACTGTTCATTTTTATACAATAAAAACACTTCAAAGCAGTCACAAATTAACCTCAGCAGTTTTCTTGTGAAGTACTATTGTATGTGAGATTAAAAAAAGAGGAGGCAAACAGTGAATAATTTGACATCTTTATTTTCAGAGGTTCACAAGTACTTGGTCTCCACCAAAGGTGGTGATGATCATTATGAATGTACAGCATCCATAATCTTCCACCACAGGTCTTCACGTGCTAGGAAATTTTATCATGACTTATTTTTCCCATAGCCATAACAAAGCAATAGCAGAACATGAAAAATTATCTTAGGAATTTATTAGGTCTGTTCTTAACAATCTGTATTATTTCTTTTCATTTAGACAATGTTAAAAGTATTAGAATTTCATTAATGTTGCTCTTATTAAAAAAAGGTTTTCAGGAATTATCTAAAAATAACTGTATTCCCTATTTAAAGGGATTCATGAGCCTGCATGAAGACAAACGCTCTAAATAAAAGGAATAACTAATGAAATAACAAAAGCATCTGCTTTTATTTTTCACCAAAATGAATACGAACCATGTTTTCCAGCAAAAAGTGAATTATGAAAACGTACTGCCTAATGCAAAAGATGGTAGCCAGCCATCAGTAAACCACTAAAGAAAAACTGAGTCATTACGAGTCCTCACTACGAATAGAAATCAGAAAGGCAAACATCAAAAGAAAATTGCAGTATTCAGGTACTTCACTCTGACAGAAGCTCAAAGCTACTTGTTAACAAATTCCAAAGATGGCATATGGCCAGCCTTCCCACACAAGTAGAAAAAGAAAGAACATTTACAGCAGTGAAATAGGAGACACTTAATACAGATCTGCCTTCCAGGAAAAGTGGTCTAAGAAGATAAAAGTATTTAACTTAGAAAATATACATATTCTCCTGCTCATAATTCAATTTTAGAGATAAATATTAATAGAAAAATTGATTGCAATATTTGAGCAAATATTTAATAACTGGGTATAAGGTCTTAGCCAAAAATAACAAGTATCCACAGTCATCTGAGGTACACTTCATCACCTAATATCTTGGGACTTCTTTAGCAATTAAAAAGTGCCATTCAACCACATTATTTCACAAGCACATTTCCAAAGCATTACTTTCATTGATCATTTGTTATTATCATCAATAATTGTGAAAAAGCCAACATACAAAGCATTTCTAACAAAGTTTTCAGCATACAGCAAACTTTACAAACATGTTTTTATCTGACATATCTTTTCCATAAAAAGCACATAAACCTATTTACAAATTTGCCAGCCACTGAGATCACTAAAATAGTAATAATAAAAAACATTAAAAAAAAATAAAAAGCACTTCACTTTGTGGCTAATGCTTCCCAGTTAAAGATACAGATATTATGGAAAACAATCGGAAGACCTCAACATTTTTTAGGAAGTGTCAGAAAGTACCCATCCTACATTTAGCTAACTGTGAGTACACATGCCAAATTCCTTCTGTGCAAAGAAAATAAAAACTGGTCCTAAAGGTCTTGTTTTGTAATTTCTCACCTTCAATAGCTTGCTATTTCATGAGTCACAAGCAAAATTATGTTCCAAAATATCTAAAATACCTTCTTTGGAAACCAAAAGTCCTGAGGAGCAGGGTAAGATCAGTAGCCTCTGCCTGTTTGTCAGCTCACTATATCCATACCTCTGAGAAAGTTTCAAACAAAGCATCTTGCAGCTTCTTCGGTAAGCACACTAGGATAAATTGGAGAGCATATTCTATCATCCTTGCCTCACTGTAGCTAATCACACTGCACTACTCTTGCTTCAGCAAAACTTGGTGGGGGGGAAGCACAGTTTTCACACCTATGCTTCCTGGTCACATTAATATTTTTGTAATATTGTAATATATGACCTCACCAAAAGTGGTATTATTTCTGAAGACAGTTCCACTAAACACATTTGACTGTAAAGATTAAAATCCATACAAAAATTAACCTATACTCACCTGAATCAACCCTTCAAATAACTTCACCAAAACTGTCATTTCTCTTTTTTTTTTGGCTGATGCTATGAATGAGGACAGTGTAAGAGCAAAGGCACAGTCATTAAAGGAGGTTACAGAGGTTGCTACGTATTGAGAGGTGGCAATAGGTATGTACTAATTAGTAAGTCTCTAAGTCAGTATTAAACATCCCTCTGGCTCCAGCAGCACTGCACCCCTTGCTTGATCTATCATGTTCAACAGCCAAACAACAGTCAAGTAACATTTGGAGGAAATGCCAGAGACACTCTCCTTTGTGTGAAATGTTAAGCCAGTGTATTAGAAGAACAGGATGATTTAAGTGTGCAAACATATGGCTTTGTGTATGTAAACAGACACTTGACTGCCTTTTCAGGGTCTAGACAAAAATTAACCCAGTGGTTTGAAATGTCCCTTCAAAATGACTGAAAACACTCTCAGTTTCAATATATGTTTTTTCTTCTTTCAAAGCAAAACAAATGACAAAAATGTTCCAGGAACAGTACCTGAAAAACAGAATTTGTTTGCTTAGGATTTACGTCGTTAACATATTCCTAATCTGCTGCTTCTTACAAAAGAAAAAAAAATTTGAATGTTTAGTTGTTTGCTCCCTTATTGCTTGAATTGCTAAGCATTTTCACTAAAGAGATAAGATTAAAGTCCGTTAGGAGAAGCTTTGTTCAGTCTCCCCTTGTGAAGAAAGCTATTTTGTGGAGATTTCTGCTACCATGCACATCTGGTTCCCACACAATCTCCAGTCCACAGACACTCTAATGCAAACTTGCATCTACAGGGAAAAATATATCTTCCAGCACTGTATCTGACTACTATCTTTTAAAGCAAAATGAGCCTTCTCTAAACAACTTTTGTTAGTCCCTGACTTCTTGGAAGTTCCTTGCTCTCGTGTTCCTTTTCAACTTTCCATCTTGAATTGTGATCTTCCACTTTGATTCCAATATCCAATGTGATACATACAACAAGGAAGAAGACTTACTAGATTTCTATGGACTTGCAGAACCTAATGTTAATTTCATTATCTGTGAGAAATCAAACTTTGATGTCTGAGTCAGATACTAATATTCCAGCTATTTTAAAAAATGTTTACAGACACCTTCTCACCCAGTAGTTGCATGTCTTCTAAAAAAGCAAAAAGATCTAAACTTCCTGAACCATATATGCTAGCAAATTAGGAAGATCTCTTATCCTCACAACCAGGAAATGAATTATTTTGAATATTACCTCAAATAATTGCACAAAATAGCTATGTTTCATTCGCTCAAATCTATCCATATTTTAAAGTGCACTCGCAGGAAACTAACACTTCAAATGGGAGTAGACAAAAGCAAACAAATAAACAAAAACAATAATATAGGCTTCCTTTCCCAGACTTTCAAAGAATGACATGGCAAACAGATATCTGCATTTAATCTAGGTTCTTTGGATATGAGTATAACATAGCAGGCAGTTTTGAGAGATTAAGGACAGTGTCACCAATTTCTCTGCCACAAAGATCTGCCTCATAATGGAAAGCACTCATCTCTCCAATTACACAAAAGAAAAACACAAACTAACATGACATGGATACCCTAACGATACCCTTGGAAAATAAAGGGAGACCACCAGCATTAGGATATCTACCTACTGCTGTGTGTTTAAATAAAGGAATAAACCCACCCTACCTAAACTTGTCCATTATTTTATCTAACTCAATATAAGGATTGAGTTCAAGAAAGATTAATACTTTATAAAAGAAAATTTCAGTTGCAACACAGTCAATCGACAGCACCATACAGAATTAGTGCATATTCTATCAACAGCAGCATGGGGAGACAGATGTTAATGATCTTTGAGTAATAAAGACCATTACAGTCCTGCATTCAAATCACTCTGATAGCTTCTGTACTGAAGGAGATCAATCTCTGACTTTATAAGATAGTATTACAAAGTCATACATAAAACATGAACTTCTCTTCACCTTTCAAGCCAGGGATTCAGAAAACAAGTGTACTACACTTCAACTAAAGTTGAAAAACTGAAGAGTGCCTGAGGAATAGTCTGGAAAAACTCAGAAAATGCAAGCTATGTGTCTGCATGCATACAGACAAACACTTTCCTTTGAAAAGACACGAATATGCTACAGACAGCAATCCCCTGGATTCTTCAAACTAGGAGATGATCTAAGAGATGACAGCCCATTGGAGTTTTCTGAAACATAAAAGTAGATGGAATAAAAAAAAAGGAAAGAAACATCATGTATACTTTTGCTCACATTATTGGCATGCATCTCCTAATAAACAGTAAAGGAAAAATATTTTAAAGAACAAGGAAAATCATTGTCAACTCGCATAATTTGACAAGGAGCCATTTCAGATGCATTTTTTGAATGGATGTTAAACTTGAGATTTAAGATTCTCAGTATAAAACTCAACAATGCTCAATTTCTGTAAAAGAAATATGCAGAAGTTGTTTTTATGTTTAATTTCCTTCAGCTACTACTAAGTATTACCTCTGAAAAAATGTCTGCATAATTCCTTACTATAAGTCAAAAGGTTTGCATAGAGAAGCATTTTATCTTTTCTCAGCAGACTATCTTACCTGTCCTTAGACTGTTGCAGCTACAGTAAAACTGCCTAACCCAAAACGACACTACACACCATTTGTTTTTCTAATCTACTTACACAAATAGACTTTTTTTGTTATTCATTAAGTCTGCTTATTATTTCCTGTTGGGTGGAACTTGGGAGTTAGGGTTGTATATTTTTAAAGGTAAAGATAAGTAGTTGAAGTTAGAATTTTAAAATATTTCCAGTCGAACAGGCATTACTGGACAACAGTCCCAATGTCCATATTCTATAAAAATAGTTTAAAACATTTTCTGTGTAAGAAAGTGCAATTGACCAGAAATATTTAAGAAAGATTTCATCAGCGAGACGCTTCCAAACAAGACTGCTAGGTACATAATTGTTGTAGGAGATCAAGAAACAGATTTATTTTACCAGACAACTACTATATTTAAATAAAAATCTCTATCATGATGAAATTTATTTTACAAATATGCTTCATGGGTGTTTTTTGTTGTTGTTGAGCAACTTTAAGAAAGGAATTTGTGTGTTTTATTCATTCTTTAAATACGAAAATAGTGACAGAACATGACAAGAAGATATTCTAAGTTGTCCTAAGCACAAACTAATTTTTCTGGGTTATTGATAGAATAACATATGAATGTTAGTGTCAAAACACATTGAAGGCAACTTAAAAAGAGTATACAGTACTCAACTGTGGCAAACACATACTCTGATATATTTAAAATGCTAAACACATAGGAAAATATTGAGGTTCGGCACAGTAAAAGAAGTCGAAAATTGCAATGTATTGCAGCTGCATGGGGTGGTAATGTTACTTAAACTAGAATGAATATCACTTCAAAATGCTTTTACTTTCAAGATCAAATTAAAGAGAGTCACTGGACATTTCTTCGAGATAGCTCTAGTTTATGTAATGTAGGTCACCAAAGTCAAATTCTAGCTTCAAGAGAACACATGTGCCATTTCATAAGCTTTAAATAAAAGTTACAAGAGTATTAAACACCAACTCTTTTCCATCCTTTGGAAAGAGAGAAATATTTCTAAGGAGGTAAAAGACAAATGCAAGATTTGAGAGGGGCCGATCTGGTATGGCTTGCTGCATAGCACAGGTTCTGGTGCATTACTGAAGACGCAGCTCCCCATTTCTGGGACAACCGCTCCCAGTGTTGAAGGAAAGCACCAGGGGCTGTTACCCCAGAGCCAAAATCAGTCAAGGGACCCTGGTGGCCTTTTGTTTGCAAAGGGCCACTGAATAGGTTATGTGAGACAATTAGACAAATAAATACCACCAGCCAGCAGGCACATGCAGGTAAAAGAGCACAGAGCATCATCACACTATACTCATAAGCCCTGATTTTGAAGGATTTCAATTCTCCTTTACCTAGGGTTTAAATCTAAAGTTAAAAAGTAGGTTACAGGTTACTAAGGTTTAATTTGATGCTGTTTTACAGAAAAATTCTCTCAGTCATAATTCTCTACGGTAAGCTAATATACAATAAAATATTTAGACTAACACCAAGAGTAGAAAAATACCTGCTCACTTTGCTTTTATTTCATTTGTACATACTAAAAATTGTCCCTAAATGTGCTAGCACACAGAAAAAAAGCCTCAGACCTACTTTGTTCTTGATCTGTTCATACCAGTAGAGTTGGCTTTGAGGATACAATGGAAAACTCTGGTATTTTAGCTTAGCTAATTCCATGTTAAAAAAAAAAGTAATACTTTTTACAAGAACATGAAAGTTGAAAGGGAAGAAAAAAAAAAAAACACATTAAGTAGAAGCAATAGAAAATTCTTCCCAACACTATGGTCTGTCAGGTTCACCTAAGCCCTAATCAAAGGATTTTACCTTCAAACTAGAATCATTTGAAGCATCTTTTAAGGCCTTTCTCAGAAATTGTCAACAGACTTTCCACAAGATATATGAGCATACGCTTGAATTAAAACATCGATAGAGGGACACTGAATTATTTCTGTGCCCAAGAGGAGACACAAACTTAAGTGCCTGGGCGACCTAAGGGCACAATTAATGACAACTGTAATTATAAAATTGTCAACGCAGAGCTTCTTTAAAAGCTGCAGAGCTAATTTAATGGACATAAAATTGCAATTTCCACTTCTACGATATCCACGTCAGAGCTGACAGCAACTAAGGCCAGAATTCCCCCTATGTACCATCTAACCCAGGATATTTTCTCTTTTCATACCTGTTTATTTTGACACTCAGAACCAAAGAAAACTGGCAACACACTGGGAAAAAAAAATCCAAAAAGGCTACATTTAGAGTTTTCTTTAGTTGCATAAGGAAATAAACACAATTTTCTCCCAAGACAAGTACTTCTTAGCCTAGAGGTAGCCAACATTTGCAGCACCAAAATGCAAGAACATTTCAGCGCATAAATTTTGAAGTATCTATGAAAACATAGAAAAATTAAACAGAATTTCAAAAGACTGCAGAATTTTTTGACCAATAGCTACTGCAGAAAGCCTACTCTAAGTTAGTAAAAAAAAATACATGTTTTTTCACTGTATCTTTCTAACTTCCACATAGCATTTAATATGTATATGCATAACCACACAGCAAGACTGGAGCCACAGAATCTTAAATATTTTAGGTAGTACAGACCATACTTCACAGTGAGGACTCAGGGGTCTTCACTTATGGTTCATGAGCTTCCAGAATCACCAGTGGCAATGGGCAGGACAACACAAATTTCTTAACTGCACTTAGTTTTGTACTTTCCACATACTTATGTGACAGTGACTTGGGAGAGGTGTTGAGAAAAGACAGTGCTGGAAAGTAGGAACTTTACTTTTCATGGAAATTCAGACATGTATTAATTACCAAATTCTAGTCATTATTTGATTCTGAATACCCATTACTGAACATTGCAAAATCATATAGTGACACTTCAATAAAAAAGGTAAAATAAATTATCTTAAAATCAAGAGCGCAGAAACAGTCAGAAACAATCAAAATTAGTATTATTTTTCAATAAATTAGGTCAGAAATTTTTAAACTTAAATATAAATAAAACATTCCTTCTATTTCTTACTTTCTTATCTCCTATCAAAATGAAAACAGGGATTATGCACTCTCCCAGCTTCATTTTTTCAAGGAAGCTTTTCTGATTTCAAAATGCATACAGAAAATAGATGACAATTTAACTACATATCTCTATCAGGTATGAAGCTTATCTGCTACAATATATATCTTTTTAAACACACAACTTGACACAAAATGAATCAAAGCCATTCTCTGTTTCCTCATCTTACCTCTATCCAAAATGTATTCATTACTGACAAGAGAAACCAGCTTGATTTTGTGGTAACTGTACTGTTAAGGGGGCATTTCTTTCTTGAAAGAAACAGACAAAGGGTGGTAAAAAAAGGCCTTTTTTCCCATCTGCTAGTTAATATTTCAATTAAAATTATTTAATGATTCTTACAGGTATCTCAGCACTAGGTTTCCTTGAAATCTCCAGGTACAGAATCTACAGATTGTAGATTCTGACAACAAAATTTCAGCATAAATGTCACTTAAATTACTAAGCCTGGAAAGTTTAGAGAAGCTGAAAATCTGCCTCCCATACTGTTAAAAGTCTGATTTTTCCTCTTTTATTTTCTCAGCTAAACGGTAGTTCTCTTCTGGAGATTACAAAAGACCAGGGATAACTAAAACATCATTCTGATGCTTTCATTAAATGGGCAGCTACATTCTCTCCTGAAATAATAAAAATATGTCTCTATCCAGATAGACAGTCTAACTAACATATTAAGAGCTCCAGAATACCATTAGACATTTTCATCTGCATTGCATAAACTTGACAATGGTCATATGAAGGCTGCTTGCGTGTAGCACTTTATAGCTGGTAAAGTAAAAGGTGATGTAGGGTATAAGCGGATACAGAAGAGAACATGCTTAACATTGACTTAAGTTTTTCTAATAAAAAGAATAAATGAGAAGAGGACTTTGTCGCATGAAACTAAACATGCCCAACACATTAAGAACTTTAAAACACATTTTTAAAAATATGTATTACTTTTTGAAAGTTACCCTTCAGCAAAGAGAGAAGCATTTTTGACTGGAGGCTGAGGTGCACCGCTGAAGTTGTGATGAACTCTAGTCTATGAAGCCTGACCCCTGCAAACACTTACAGGAGCTCATATTTTCACCTGTTTGAATGGAAGTACACACCGCCATACTATATTGGAATAGCGATCAAATAACACATAGCTCATCTATACTGAAGTTCAGAAACAACACTCTATTTTATATTCACATAGAGCTTCTTAACTGAATTAGCACTGAGGTAAACAGCACAATTTTAAAACATAATGGAGACGATGAACAGTCAAACCTTCTCATTTTTATGACCTCATACAAAAAAAAAATCAGATTCTGCTTCTGTATCATTGCAAAACCATTTCACTTTCATTACTTACTAGTACAATCTCCTTTAAATATTCACCAATTATCACTCCCCAAAGTAGCATTTATTTACATTATTTGTGGCACGTCCTTCAATTGAAGGCCTGCTACAACCCTCACTCATAATCAGGAGGCCACCATCAGGAGGCCACCATCAGGGTGCCACTAGTGACACGGTGCTGACACAATAACTTTTTCCCCCTCAAGGCTCGACAAATGACTGCACAACATAGCTGCCCCAGACCATTTAGAAACCTTTGAAAGCTAACACGCAAAAGGCAGCAGCAGCCTCTTTGACAGAGAGCACCCACCACCAGCCAGCAGAAGCGGCTTTCCAGGTTTCCGAGCCTTTTGACAGTACTTCGCAGGCTCTGGTGGGCTGGCCAGCCCCTTAAGACTAAACACCAGCAAGAGAGCCCGCCGTAGCCGCGCTCAAAGATTCAGCGCGCAGAGCAGCGACGGCAGCTGTTAACGTCCCGACAGAAGAGAAAGCAAAGCGGCAACCGCCCTTCCCAAGAGCTCCGCACCGCGAGGAGGAGGGGGCTCGTGCCGCCCTGACCGCAGCCCTCCCTCCCGGCCCGCGGCACCGGCCGCCGCTTCCTCGCGCTTCCTTGGCCCGTGCCCGAGGGCACGCGCTGGGTATCGGCCGCGGCGCCCAGCCGTGCGTCAGGCCGGGCCGGGCCGGGCAGCCGCTGGCCGCCAGC
>VWPW01001203.1:0-13358 GCA_013389825.1 Crypturellus undulatus | reverse complement strand
GCGGCCGCCGCCTGCGAAGCCTCCGCCCCCGCGGCCGCCCGCCCGCCCCTGCCCGCCGGGGCCGCCGCACTTCCTGGCTGGAAATTCCCGCTGACGCTCCGGGAGCGCAACGGCCGCGCGGGCGGGGCGGGAGCCAGGGAGCGGGCAGCCCCGGGCGGGGAAGGGAAGGCAGGGAGAGAGGGGGAAACCCTTGAGGGGGAGCCGGTTGCGGGGGGTGGGCAGAAAGAGCGGGAAGCCATTAAAAGGGGGCAGCCTCTGGGGGAGCTCCTAGAGGGGAGCAGTCACTGAGAAGGAACCGTTATTGCAGCAGCCGTTGAGGGTTCAGGGAGACACTGGGGAGCCGTTGGGGCGGGGGAGCAACCCTTGAAGGAGAGCTCTTGGAAGAGGGACAGCCGTTGAGGGGTAGCAACGAGGGAACGGGCAGCCATCGAGGAGGGACGGCGAGAACGTGCTGCTGTTGAGGAGCAGCCGTTGGAGAAGAGCAGTCGTTGAGGAGGGAGCTCTCGGGTGGACAAGTAAAGGGAGCTGGTGCTGAGGGGGAGCCCTCAGGTGGACGAGAAGAAGGAGCTGCGGCTAAAGAGGGACAAGAAAAAGCCTCCTGTCGTTGAGGGAGAGCCGTTGGATAGGACAGACAGAGGGAACAATCACTGAGTGGGAGCCGTTTAAAAAAAAAAAAGGATGGCAGCTGTTGCTGAGGTGGGGTAGAAAAGAGCGCGTAGCTCAAAACGGGGAGTTGGGTGGTGCAGGGAGAGGGAGCAGCCGTTGAGGAGGAGCAGAGGGAACGCGGTGCCGTTAAGGGGGATCCGTTAGAGCGGGACAGCCGTTGGGTGGGGTGGGGCGGGGAGAGCGGCCAGCCGTTGGCGGGAGGAGCGGGGTGGGAAGGATGAAGAGAGGCGTTGAGGGGTAACTTAGAGGGGGAGCAGGAGCAGCCATTGGGGCGTGGGGGCAGCTAATGAGGAGAGACAGAGCAGAGCTGTTAAAGGGGAGGTTAGGAAGAGAAGGAACAGCCATTATGGGGGGATGATTGGTAGAGGGTGACCCAGGGAGGGAATGGGCAGTTACTGGGGAAGGGAGCTGCGTGTTCCACCTCTTTATGGTTTCTCCTACCTGGCAAAGCCCAGGAAGAAAAGCCTACTTTGGGCAAGGGAGAGATAGTAGAGATGGAGGCAGGGTGGTGTGGAGTTGAAGAGGTGTCTCCCACTTGCCCATGGCAGGGAAAATCCTCCTCCCGGGAACATCCCACTTGTTCTTGACTGAGGAGACCCTCCAGCTTGGAGGAAGCTGCATGCATAGGTGGAACTACCACTACCACCACAAGAATAACTCTGGTGGTGTCCTTGTTGAGCTCTTAATACTTTTGTGGACTCAGATTGACCTGGATATTTTTTCTTGTTTTTCTTGTTTGTTATGCCTATAAAAATTCCAAAGGAAGAGTAAGGTATGTAGAGCAAACTTAAATGTACTAACATAATGTTGCTCTCTGTTACTTTCCTTTCATGGACCCTTTGTAAATGAAGCTTTATTCGTTGCTCACCACCAAACATCTGGAAACCATGCTGAGCAGGGAGTGCAGGCTGCAAACTATCATATTTTTATGGACCTTTTTAACTTCTGGCAGAGCAGATTTACAGGTCAGTTGAACTTCTATCTAATAGTACCAACTCTGTCATATACAGATTTTGTCCATTTTTTTTTTTAGTACTGAAATCCAATGTCTTAGTACTCTAAGTTTCTTAAATCTACTAAGGCTGAAGGATATATGCCATTTAGCTGAGGTGTTATAACTAACCTGTACAACATTTAGCTGGTCATAAACATTAGGTGAAATATGTGTTTATTGAACTCCTTCTGAAACTTATACTCTCTGATTTCCTAAGAGCAAGGAGTGTCTCAGCTCAGCACCTGATGTGCGTTAGGCCAGAATTTCAGCCATGCACAAGGGAAGCACCTGTGGGTAGCTTTTGTTTTGTATCCTTAGCAAAAAATTATTTCTTTCAGACAGGCAAAGACATAATTCAAAAAAAAAAAAAAAGCGAGAACTGCTTATTTAATAATGTTCCTTTTTCCCCCTTTTATATTACAACAAGAGTCTTGCATCTAAGGCAAAAATGAAGCCAAAAGAAACAAGGGCAAATCATAAAAAAATCTGTTGACTTGGACAAGGAGACAGGATTATTTCTTCTACCAGACATGTCATAAGGTAGTCTACACCACAGCATCGATTCAGAATGTCAACATGGTAGCTGCTTTTGTTCTTGGAGATGCATTAGATTGAGAGGTTATACTTTGTGCTCAACTCTGAGTTGGAACAGAAATGTACTCATTTAAAACAGTGCTGAGACTCTGAAAGGCAGCTTAGAAACACAAAGGTTTTTCTCTAACTCTTATTAAAAGAAATCTTCTACATTGTATATATTAATATGTATGGTCATGTATGTTCCTTTATTTGGATTGTAACATGGCTCTGATGTAGTTCTAGAAATGAATTACTCCACTCTGTACTGAACTCAATTTTTCGTGACTCAGCACTTCTGAGTAAAATATGTTTTTCTTTATTAAACAAGATACTTTTTGCACACTGAGCTCTTCAGTGAAGAGCTTTACTTACACTGAAGTAAGTGAAGAGAGATCTGGGTCCCAATGCCCTGTGAGAAGGAAGTTTAAATAAGACTTTTAAGTATGTAAAGTGTTTCAGAATGAGATTCATTCAAAAGAAAAAGGTACCATGTCACAGCTAGTCACAGTTATGCTCACAGACATGACCTGTATGAACAAGTCCTGGAAAATCTGACAAGGTGGGAAAAGCTCCAGAAATGAGAGAGACTTTAACTCTATGGATCTATTTTAAAATGATATGTTGTCAACTACTTTAGGGCTCAGTTTTCCCAGCAAGTCTTAAACGGCTTCCACAATTATCTATTTTTTTCTTAAATGTAACAGAGTCCAGGAGCTGCCTCCAGTTTTGCACTGCTGGGTTGCTCTGAGTGTATAGATTCTTTTCTAGGGTTAGAAAGGGTTAGCTCCACATTCTCTTAGCCTTAATATTGCTTCTCAGCAGAAAAGTGTTGTTTCTGAGAAGTTAAACTTATGAAAACAGAGAAACATGTAAGGTTGACGGATTTTTAAAATAATCACTCTTCAAGTAGCTTGTACAAATGTTGAAAATAATACTGAAACACTTGTTGAAGTTTCTTGCTTTATTTTATGCATGGTTATGTATCTCAGAAGAGATAAATGCTGGAATTAGATCAGGATCTATTCATTCTTTTTGGCATCATAGATTTGATAGTGAAACAGAAAGAAAGGAAAATCTTAAAGAGCTTCTGAGAAACACTTCCTTTTAATCTTCTCAGCTGCCTGTCATGTGACTTTCTATTGACCTTCCTGGTTTATAACCCTTCCTGGTTAATCCATTAATTAGTAATAATCCAGAAGTTATATGTAATATTAATTATTTAAAAACCCCTAAGGAGCCAATGAGGATGTTAAATTCCCACATTGCAGTATCTGTGAGTATCTCTGCTAGACCGTTTTGTTCTGGAGGATAATGACTTCAGCATATTGTGTATTTCTTCAGCTAGACATAGCAATGCCTTGCAGAACTTAAAACAGGTTAGTTACACAGACCAAATCTACCTTTCCCTTGCTTGCTAGAGAATTGCAAATATGCAGTGTCATTACCTCTGACGTGCTTCAGACTGGTCCTGTGTTAAGAGACTAAAATTCTGGGGTGGATTGGACAATGGTGTCAAGACAGTAGTAGGAGAAGATTTCAATAATGGAGAACTAATAATTAATATGAAAAATAGGTTTAGGAGACTTTCTTAAGGGACCATGAGGCTGCAGACTCCACTGCTGAGGAAGATAATTAATGGGAGAAAAGGAGCTTTAGAGAGTGGCAAGTAGGAGAAAGAATAAAGAAGACAAGACTTGATGGCCACTTCTTGTTTTAAGTAGGATTTTACTGAAGATCAGCAGCACTCTGAATTACAGTGTGAATGGCACTGTTTCTATATTACTTCTGTGCAAGAAGTACAGTTAGTGGAAATAACTTGAAAGGTTAGGTAAGTCACCCCCGAAAGGGAAAGATCAGGATATGCCATCCTGAATGGATGGAAGGGAATTTACCAGCTCCATATTCTTTTCCATAATTTTTCTTCTGGAATCTTGTAGTTTTTCTTGCATAAATAGTTGATAAATACTGTTGTGAGTGTACTTATATTTTTCTATGAATTAATTGCTAATTAATTGGGAAAGTAAAACTAGGTATAAACATGCATAAATGTCAACGGAGGCAGTGGGGAGGATAGCGCTGGCCTTTTTTCACTGGTGGGCACCGACACAACTAGAGGAAATGACCACAAACTGAAGCATCAAAAGTTCCACAGGAACTTGAGGAAAAATTTCTTGACAGTGAGGGTGTCAGAGCACTGGAACAGGCTGCCTAGGGAGGTTGTGGAGTCTCCTTCTCTGGAGATCTTCAAAACCTGCTTGGACACAGTCCTGTGCCACATGCTCTAGGTGGCCCTGCGTGTGCAGGGAGTTGGACTAGATGACCTCTAGAGGTCCCTTCCAACCTTAAGTATTCTGTGATGCTATATTCCAATGACTGCCTCCAACATCTTTTACTTTGTTTTCATACCTGACTTCCCAATTTTTAATATAAACTCTATGGCATAGTATAGGATATTTAATACCAATCTGTCTATTAAATACGTGGTTAGTTCAATTTAGAGTATTATTCTGAATCATATGTGCTGAGTATGTCCAAGATGAATTCTCTAGAGAAGAGAAGTTTTATACTGGAGCAACTCTTAAAGGCATCAAAGAAGGAAAGATGTGGTAAACAGCTATATTTGTATAAAGGGAAGAGATTTCATTTGCCACAGAAATCTTACTCTCTTCATATATAACGGAAAAGAAAGAAAGGCTTGTGGAAAATGCTTGTTATTGCTCTGTGGGCTCTTGAAGCCATTCATGTAAGGCTTGTGCTCAACTATATGTAGAAAGATGTTCTGATTTCCTGAACTGATGCTGTTGCAAAATTTTACCTTTTACAATGATTATGATATTTTCTTCAATTTCCTGTAATATCTGGGTAGGTGGCCAGTTAAGAGTTGTTACTTAAAGAGAAAGTTTCTTCTCTCCACGGTTTTGATGAAAACTTAAAGCCTATGTTAACTTAAACAAAAAAAAAATCAGTATTAGTATTCAAAAGGTATCTTTTAAATTCATGTCTTTTTAGACAAGTCCTGTGGTTTTGGGAGAGTTTATGTTCAATTTTGCAAAGATAGGGGTAACAACAGTGGGTGATGAGCTAAGACAAGCCACTAGTATAATCACAGAATTGCGTAATAGTTGAGGTTGGAAGGGACTTCTGGAGATCATCTAGTTCAATAAGTTAATAAGTTAGACCTTCAAAAAATAAAATAAAAAAAATATAAAAGAATATTTGTGGGCCTGTGTGAAAGGGAAGTTGTTTGTGTCATGGATTTGGTTTCATAAAGGCCCAAGTTCTCAACCTTTTCTCCAGGGCTATGATGGCTAGAAGCTTTTTTAGAAAGATATTTTGCAACTTGGAACTAAATAACCAGAAACAGTACCAGTGCTAGTTAAGATGATTAGAATGTGAGGAGAATATGCTCTATCAAGAAAACAGTGTGACAGAGCGAGGTCTTCAGGAAAAGAGGGAGACCTCAATCTTTCTTTTTTTACTCTACACAAGAAAAGCAATGAGTGGTGGTTGTGGAGGAAGCAGAGTGTTCTCTTTATACTAGTTTCTTTCTCAGTTCCTCTCTTGATTTACTGATTGGAAACTGAAGGAGCCTGGGTGATTATGGGGCAGTCTCTCTCTTCATCTCTCTTTCAAGCTTTACGTTGTGTAAGAGAACAGATTGCAGAGACTTCTAATATATAAATGATCATCTAAGCACCAAACTCAGAATTTGCTTGAAAATAGCAAAAAACCACCATCATGCCNAAAAAAAAAAAAAAAAAAACACCATCATACTATCTTGGACACTGTCATTTTTACATGCTTTCAAGGCTGAGCAAGGAACTCCACACAGTGCTGTGACATATTAGATGCTTGTGCAAGTTCAGGGTCCCTGCAGTGGTGATACCTGACTTGTAAATGTGCGTGACTTTTTGGACCCTGAGGGTTGGGAAATAGAATTGCAAACTTTTCAATTGTTTCTGTTTACCTAGGCATCCAAATAAGAATGAGAGTACTGTTAAGCCCTTGGGTGTATTTACAACAACTCTTATTAACTTCTGGTATGCTGTCAACAATTAGCTGCACGCAAAGACCCTCCCTTAGATAGCAGAGCAAGAACTCGGCAATGCTTTTATTCACATCAGCAGCCAACTCTTGTTGACCTATATGACAGTTGCGGGAGGATCTCTGCCTTCTCTGCAGATTTGGAACATATCCTGTCTGTAGGCTTATATGCTCCCTGGTATAGTAACGCTTAATAGCATTTGCAAAACTGTTGACATTTTTTAACTCGGTTTGGCAAGCTATGTATCGGGCTGTGAGAACATAAATTGGGGTTATGGTAAGGGCCCCGGTAGTTTGTTTATGGTTGCTCTTGAGTGATTCTGGCAGAGCCTGCAGGAGTTTGGATTATGGTCTAACCAGGTCAGAATGATGCTTTGGTAACAAAGATGCTATTGTTAATCTAAGGATAGAAAACCAAAGCCCAGAATATATATATATATATGTAAAATGCTCAGAATGAATCAGAAATGGAAATCTCACTTTTCTACAGGTATTACCGGTAGGTAGTTGGATGAGTCTGTATGTGCCACCCTTGAACAGTTTATCTGGCCACCTTGTGGCCATCTGTCCTCCATGACCTCCTCTCTCTCAGAGGAGAGGCTGAGGGAGCTGGGCTTGTTCAGCCTGGAGAAGAGAAGGCTGAGAGGGGACCTGATCTGTGTCTATAAGTGCCTCAAGGGAGGCAGTGAGGAGGAAGGGGCTGGCCTCTTTTCACTGGTGGTCACTGACAGAACCAGAGGAAATGGCCACAAATTGAAGCATAAAAAGTTCCACGGGAACTTAAGGAAGAACTTCTTGACGGTGAGGGTGACAGAGCACTGGAACAGGCTGCCCAGAGAGGTTGTGGAGTCTCCTTCTCTGGAGATCTTCAAGACCCGCTTGGATGCTGTCCTGTGCCACGTGCTCTAGGTGGCCCTGCGTGTGCAGGGGGGGTTGGACTAGATGACCTCTAGAGGTCCCTTCCAACCTTAAGCATTCTATGATTCTATGAAATGAGCTACAGAAAAAAACAAGCTATTCTGGAGGCCACAGGCAGCTCTTGGTCACATTTTTTTTCTGGAGTCCACTGTCTCTTGCAATACATGACAAGAGACATGCCATGACAAGACTTGGAGGTGTTTGTGCTTGTTCCTTATGTACCATTATGAGACACTACAGGACTTGCCTGACTAGAGAAGTTGGACACAGGTACAGTATTTGCTATTTTTGAAACAGAGACTCCTTTGCAGTTGCATATGTGAATGCTTTCAGCACTTCCACAATCAGACCTCAGGGTTTGATTGTGGAAGCACTGTCAAGCACTGATAAAATGAGGAACACTGACTACCTGTGAAATACTTGGTTTGTGACGTGGCTAGTATTGCACAGTTCTGTGCCTCTTCTGGTACAGAAGAGGAGACAATATAGCTCACCTGCTTGGGATTAAGAAAATAATCTCAGTCAAAAAATAGTTAAGGAAATACAGACTATAGCCAAGGATCAATTCTTGTTTAAAATTACTCTTAGGTTATTTTCACCTTTCAAACAAGAAGGCACTATGTCAAATGAACAAGTTTTCAAATACTAGTTTTACTGATTGATATAGCAGAACACTTATTTTGATCCTCTCTGGTCCTCCACTGATACGTAGTAATTTGATCTTTTTGGTTGCGTGAAATATCTGTGTCATGATGCATTAAACCCAAAGAGCTATGACATGTCATACAATCTAGCAGACTACCAGCAGTTTTCAAGTTGGAGCTGTTAGAAGAATTTTCAAGTTCATTCAAGACTCTTCCAAGTTTTAAAACTTTGCAAGAGTCTTGAATGAACTTGAAATTGGAAAAGACGGAAACAGTTTAGTCAAAATATGTATGATTAATTTTCCACTTAATTTTATGTGACAAATTAGCGGTGTCCTCTTCTGAAAAATACTGGCTCTTTGCAAGTGAAGCTGGTGATTTCCCCTCTAGAAGGATGTTTCTGAACAGCACAAGTTGAAGCAGAAAAGCTGAGTAGGAAGGTAAACCTGGAAACTGGACTACTGAGCTATAAAAATGGTGCCTTTTATCACCATGACCTACATTAAAAAAATATATATATCCATCCCCACTAACTTTGATCCAATATAACCTGAAACTGTCAGGCACCATTGTGTGTTAGGCAGTTAATAGTTCTTTGGATTTTACTGAAATAGAGGATTTTTTTAATCCTCCTTTCTCCAAGTTGAGGAGAAAAAAATATTTCTATGAGTTTTTCTCCCATATAAATATATGTATAATTCCTTACTTGTGAAGTTATGAAATGATCAAACAGTACCACAAATAGGGACATAGCTGTGAGACTTCTGGCAGTTTGAGATGATTTTGAGGATTGTGCCAGTGCTTCTCAGTCAGACTATGATTCCTGTCTTTAACAGGAGAGGTCAGAGATTTCAGCAGAGAAACCTGATTACATGAAGCACGTGCCCCGACCTGTAGCAGTTCTTTATTGAGGGGCCAAAAACTGCAAGTCTTTCTTGTCTATTACTGTATCCATTGACCCGAAAAGCAGTTAGGTTTATGATGTTTGTTATTAAGTTGTCTAAATTGCTGTGCAAAGTATTTCTTTTTTCCATGACTATATCAAATCCATGTCATTGTGGGGAAAGGAAAAAAAAAAGTGCTGACTCTCTTTAGTTTTTAGCTCTTGCATATGCCTCTGTATCAAGGACCTGAACTAGACTCTGTTTAGAACATGTGTGATCCACAATATTTTGCCAAATTTCCACTGACCATTTCTAGAAAGGACAGCTCCCACTGACTTCAAGGGCTAAATCTTTTGCATTTTGGCTTGCATGGAAACAATTTAGAGAGTCATTACATAAAAGATACAATGTAAATATTCAAGATGAAGAAGAATCTAAAATTAGCAAATATAATTGATGGAGACTACTCAACATTTAATTCTGTTCCAAAGTCCATAAGAGAAATAGATATGCTCTGTTTTCTAAGACCTAGCTTAAACATTTGACAATTTGAGAAAGCATCCAGAATTTCCAGATTTGGTCATACTCATGTGTCAGATGTTTGTTACTCAAGTATTTCTTCTGAGCTGTGAACAGCAACTCTGGAATCTCCAGACTTGCAGACTTCCTACTTCAATCTAAACTTGTTTTACAGGGACTAGAGGGGAAAAAAATATGAAAGAAGTTCCGAGTAAAAGGAATCATGTTTTATTGGTGTCTTTCTTGGCCACGCCAGAAAGGAGACAAATTCAACACAGTAAACACAAAAGGGTCCTGTGGATTTTCATCTATCGCATTAAGCATCTTGTATGGAAATCTGGATACAGTAGTCTGCTTACCACAGCATGAAGGTTTTTCATGCCAGAACCAAATACTAACACATTGTAGGAGAAACCCAAAATTAGAGGTCACAGAGCTAAAGAGCTAATGTCTTTTATAATAATGTTCTATTATAGAATAATAGCTTTCTAAATGTTAAGTAGATTACCACAGAGAATAAGCAGTGTTTTTTAGGGATAGCAGTAGAGGCACACTAATACTGTGATGACCTGAAGGGAATCTCATTTCCTGATAGAAGGCTAATTAAAGAGTGATCTGACTGAGATGCTGAAGACGCCTACTAGTAGCTGAAACATCAGTTGTCTTTAGCTGCTATGGTATTGGTTTATCAGGAAAATACAATAGCAAAATGTATCCTTTCTTAAAATTTTATTATGTGTGGATTCTCTGAGACAATTAACAGCAAGGTGACCTGGAGTAAAAGTATTTATATTTAAGGATTTTGCCTTTTTTTTCCCCCCCAATATCTGTAAATGATTTTGTTCAGAATGTGTGCTGTGATGAGATATCTTTTGTAAGCTTTTGTTTTTGAAGGATTTGTTTTGTGCTACTGTAGAAGGAGTATATTTATCTCATGAGGTAGTCATGGCCGGGCCCTGTGGAGAGAGTGTTATACAGCGTGCCTGTGTTTTTAGGGAAAAGAACCTGTATCCCATGAGTATCTTTAGGCTATGTCTTAATAAAGTTTATTAAAAGATGAACAACTATGAGCTTGTGTCTAAGGAGAGCCACAGCAGACTTTGAATCAAGTGAACCTACAGCAAAACTTGTGGTATCAGGAGTTCAGCCGTGGTTAGGAGGAAGTTAGCAAATTCCGTGCTACAAATTCCTTGTAAAGTACTTCTCTGTAAGTAAGAGGCAAACTAGTCAATATGGCAGAGAAGCCAATGGATTGAAACAGCCATCTCTCTCTAACACAAAATTTCTGGTTAAAGATGCAGTAGGAAAGTAGAGGCAGTTTATTGTATGATTACTTGTCCAATGCCTGTATCTATATTAAAAATATAAATACACTATATATATGCATATATGTAGCAGGCAAATTATGAACCTCAAAGATGATTCTTGCTTGAGACCGTGATGTCTGAAATGGGAGAATTTGGGAGGCAGCATCAATGATGCTTTGTGTGCCCCTGCTGAGTGTTTCTGTCTCCAGCACAGCTCTTTCACACAGAATCACAGAATGGTTAAGGTTGGAAAGGACCTCTGGAGATCATCTAGTGCAACCCTCCCCTGCACAAGCAGGGACACCTAGAGTACCTGGCACAGGGTGGCATCCAGGGGGTTTTGAAGATCTCCAAGGAAGGAAACTCCCCAGCCTTTCTGGGGAGCCTGTTCCAGGGCTCTGTCACCCTCACAGGAAAGAAATTCTTCCTCATATGAAGATTAAACTTCCTATGTTTCAGTTTATACCCTTGTTCTATCACCGGCCACTATGGAGAAGACCCTGGCCCCATCCTCCCTACAGTTACCTCTTAGGTACTTGAACAAATCTCCTCACAGCCTTCTCCAGACTATAAAGGCCCAGTTTNACCTCTTAGGTACTTGAACAAATCTCCTTTTCCAGACTATACAGGCCCAGTTTGTTTAGTCTGTCCTCATACAATAGATGCTTCAGTCCCTTAATCATCTTTGTGATCCTATGCTGGACACTCTCTAGAAGCTGCATGCCTTTTTTGTACTGGGGAGCCTAGAACTGCACACAATACTCCAGGTGTGGCCTCATCAGAGCTGAGTAGAGGGGGAGGATCCCTTCCCCTGACCTGCTGGCAATGCTCCTCCAGATGCTGGCCAGGGTTCCATTGGCTGCATTGGCCGTGAGAGCACATTGCTGCCTCANGACCTGCTGGCAATGCTCCTCCTGATGCTGGCCAGGGTTCCATTGGCTGCCTTGGCCATGGGAGCACATTGCTGCCTCATGGTTAACCTGTTGTCAACCAGGACTCCCAAATCCCTCTCCACAGAGCTGCTTTCCAGCAGGTCAACCCCCTAATCTGGGATTATTCCTCTCTAGGTGCAGGACTCTGCACTTGTCCCTGTTGAATCTTATAAGGTTACTGTCTGCCCAACTCTCCATCCTGTCGAGGTCTCTCTGAATGACAGTACAGCCCTCAGGAGTGTTGGCCACTCCTCTCAGTTTGGTGTCATCTGCAGACTTGCTGAGGGTGCGCTCTGTGCCCTTGTCCAAGTCATTGATGAACAAGTTAAAGAGCATTGGACCCAGTACTGAGCTTTGCGGGACACTGCATACTAATGAGGAGAAAAGTACCAAGAAACTCAGAAAGTGGTTCTAGGTAGGTGTTGGGTTTCTTTGTTTGCTTTTCTTCTAGACAACAGTGTTGTGCCTGTTAAAGAACTGCTTTTACAAGAGGAGACCCTGGTTGGCAGGAGAAACAGGATGATGTGATATATGGTCTGCTTACTACGGCAAACAGATGACTGGCTTTGAAAGCCTGGAGAAGGCTACATAATGAATCATTTGAGTGCAAAGGGTCTTGTTACCAGTTATATGAACAAGCTTTTGAGAAAAGCTAGAGAGGAACTGACTCCTGTGGTGATATGGCCACACTGACATAGGGAGGTTCTGCAGTCAAATTTAGGCTCTGATGTAGGAAACCAAAAGCAGAACTTCCATGCATCATTTTCCGAGATCTTTTTATTGCTCTGTGCAGTGCTACTTAACTGGAGAGTTAACTTCAGTACCTGAGAGAAGACATCAAGGAGGGCTGGAAGTCATCAGGAAGTGGGTGCCTAACATATGATAGCTTATAGCAGGTGCATGCCATGACACGTCTGTGAATTCTGATCTCCAACTGCTTGCACTGGGGACTTGCCCAAAATAAATGTTCTCTCTAACCATAAAAACCAATATAAAAAAGGCTTTTAGATCTTATCTTTTCATTTGCTGTGGGGGCAGGACACTGTAGGGTGTAATCTATCATCTTATGAATTGGTTAGTGGCCAGAGCTGTTACAATTGTACTTCCTTCACAGGGTTATACAGAGACACTCCTAAACGCTTATCTTAAAAAAAGAAGGACATGGGTTCATATATCTTCATTGATCTGAAATGGATATTTATTACCAAACTAAGAGAATATTGATGATAGTAGACCTAAGTCTGTTCTAACATCTGTTATCAGTTTACCATTAATAGAAAGCAATAGGTTGTATGAGGTTTACAACCCATTTTATACTGTTAATGGCTGTAAAATTCAGACAGTAGGTAATAAGTCTTATAGACAAAACTGGTACTGAGAATAAACGGGATTAGGGGTTCTTCTCTCTAATGCCTAGTTGGACCCTTTTTGCTGAGCCTTTTGACACTGTTTCTGATATTGCAACTGTTCTTTATATTACTGCATGCACAAAAATACATAACTTCTTAATCGTCTTTGAAATCTGGGTTGCAAATTAACTATGTTAAGACCTTCAAGCAATTCAGAAAGGACTCCATTTGAGTTCACTTTGCTCTTACTAGGTCTGTCCCTATGGCAGCAAGGCCACAGCTGGCTGTCTCAGCAGTGAATCAGCCTGACTATTTTTAGTATGATCATCAGTATGTGCGCTCTAGGTTTTACCTCTGATCTCGTATCTCCCCATTCTCACTTGGAATATTGAAGCACTATCCATAAAACTGAATTTTATGGAGATTTTCTGTTTTTCTTTTTTTTAAATCTACTTAAGCTTTCATTACTTATGCAATATTAAAGAAAATACAAAAGAGTTTAATTCTAAAACAACAAAAACTCTA
>VWPW01001198.1:32737-71403 GCA_013389825.1 Crypturellus undulatus | reverse complement strand
ATCCCGCACTATCCATGAGCATCCCACGGGAGAGCAGGGCAGGCCTCCTATGGGCACAAGCTCAAGGACAAGGTGCGAGGTCAAGCAGCGGCAGGAAGGATGGCATTGGCGGCGGCAGCACCGTGCAGCCACCAAATAATTAAAAAAAAGAGGGGGAAAAAAAAAAAGCGGACACGTGAGTTAAGAATGAAGGAAAACCAGCTGAGAAATTATTAGAGGCAATTACACCGCGAGCGTCGTGCGCGGCGAGTAATCCCAGCTGCCGCGCGCTCGGGGAAGGAGGGAGGCGCGCGGCGGCGCTGACCTGCTTTGCCGACGGAGCCGCTGCTATTTCTGCTCCGGCGCCGCAGCCCGGCCGCTCCGGCAGCTCCGTGACGGGCACGCGCCGCCCAGGGAAGGCGCAAACACAGGCAGAAATACAGTTATTAACGGGAAACCCTCCCTTTTCCAGCCTGCTGGTCCCCTGGTATCACTGTTTGCGCCGTGCACTTTATCTATTTATTCCTATTTGTTTGCTTTCTTGTTTTTCAAGGCTTCGGAAATAAAAATGAATTCATTGTCTGCGCTGGTTCTCATCATTTCAAGTCATGCACCGAGCGCAGGAGTTCTGGAATAGATTTCCTTTCTTTTTTTCCCCCGGATAGCTAACTTTCCCCGAGTGAAGCCGTACGCAGCAAACCGAAGGCAGCTCCGAATAGGAGGAAGAGAGAAGCCAGCGCAGNGCTGGTCCCCTGGTATCACTGTTTGCGCCGTGCACTTAATCTATTTATTCCTATTTGTTTGCTTTCTTGTTTTTCAAGGCTTCGGAAATAAAAATGAATTCATTGTCTGCGCTGGTTCTCATCATTTCAAGTCATGCACCGAGCGCAGGAGTTCTGGAATAGATTTCCTTTCTTTTTTTCCCCCGGATAGCTAACTTTCCCCGAGTGAAGCTGTAAACCGAAGGCAGCTCCAAATAGGAGGAAGAGAGAAACCAGCGCAGCTCCTGCGCGTGGCCGGTGCCCAGCTCCTCGGGCTGCCCGCGTGGCTCGGCGCAGAACTAGAGCAAAAGGGCAGATTATTTAAAGCCGTTGCATGTAGGCCAATTTTCACTGCAGTTCCTTTTGGCTCTGATTTTGCAGGCCCCAGTGGAGTGCTGAAGTCATGAATAAATGCAAGTAAACTGAGCTTATCTACTCTTGTTGTGAGCGCTGGAGTTTACTCACTTCACGCTGCTTCGGCTGGAATAGCAGAAGGTAAGTTTAAAAGAAGGAAAGGGGAAAAAAAATATATAATATCTATATATCTAGAAGAGGGGAGTGGGAATAAATCTGCCACAGCTGGAACCTACTGATTCAGCGAGTCCAAGCCAAGTAAGGCAGGACCAGGAGCCGACGGACCAGCAGGATTTCACGGTCTATATTGGATGCCCGCTGCTATTTTCTAGCCCGCGAGGTCAATTCCCGGCACGTGGAAGACCGGGAGCTGCACACGGAGGAGACGCCTGTGCCGGAGGCTCCAGCGCAAGCAGCGAAGGAGGGTCAGACCCTGCCTGGCCACCACAGGGCGGTCTTGCAAGCTGAAAACCAAACAGTGCAAACGTTGGGAAGTCCGAGAGGTTGGCGCAGCTCCGAGTGTTGGGATTGCTCCCGGTGAGGCAATGTGGGACAGAGCGCTACGTGGAGCTTCCCTAGGGATGCGCTGGGAGCTGTTTTGGGGCCAGCATGGCCTTGGCCGTGCAGCAAGTGCATGCAGAGGTGCCCAATGCGTTATCTCATGCACCAGAGCCAGGCTACAACTGCCCCGTTGCAGCCGGCGAGCCCGGTGCAGGCTGCCGATAGCCGGGATCCGGGTGTGCAGAGAGAAACCTGCTGCCTAAGCGCACAGGGGAGGAGAAGGAAAAACCACCCTGCGGTTTTATCTCCCCGCGAGCCTCCCTTCCGCTCAGCTTCGACCACGCAACTCGGCTCCTTGCAGTCCAAGCAGCACGAGCGCCGCTTTCTTCAAAGTCGCGGTGGAAACCAGCGCATCCCGCCCCGTTCCCGCTGCGCTCGCGGAGACGCGTCCCGCCGGGAGCCTCCTCCTCGTCGGAGCGGGAGCCCCCGACGCTGCAGCGCGGAGGGGATGCACCGGGCGCCGCCGTCACCGCACGAAGGCGATGCGGACGCGGGACCCCGGCCCCGCGAGCGGCGCGGGGGGCAGCCGGCCCGGCGCTGACCTAGTTTCTTTTGTTGTGCAAGCGCCGCGCGCGCCGCAGCGCGGGGCCTCTGCCGGCTGCGGCTGCTGCTGCCGCTTTGCAGCTGCCCTGGCAAGAGGAGCCTCTGCCCCAGCCGCTGCAGCCGGCAGAGCGAATTGCCGCCCGTCACGCTCCAATTTCGGTGCCGATGGAAAGGGAGGAACGGGGTTTGTGCTTCACCAAACGCTGCGGCCACCCCGAGGAGCGGCCGCTGCTGTGCGCAGCATCCCGCCGCCTAAAACTAAGGAATTAGGTGGTTTTAGGTGATGTTTTTAGCTTTCAGTGTGAGCCGGGAAGCCAAGGCTGCCGGGAGCCGGAGCAGCCGCGGTCCCGCGGGGCGGCAGCGCTGGGGTTTGGGAGCTGGAGCTGCCGGCAGCCGCTGGGGCTCCTGCAAATTGGTCTTGGGAGGGAAAGAGAGCTCTGCGGCCCCGCGCGCACCCGCTCCTTGGTAACCTGCCGCGGGCGCAGAGCTGGGATGACAGCACCCGCGTCCTGCTCTTCATACCTGTGTGTGCCATTACTCTAAGCAAGATGCTTGTTTTTTTGCAATGGGTTTCGGACTGGACCATTTTCATGGGTTCATTCCCCCATCACAGCTGGGAGCGTCGCTGGGATTGAGCTCGGAGCGGATCCCGCAGGGAGGCTCCAACCTCTGCACCTTCCTCCTGCCCCTCTGGCTGTTCCCTGCTCCCGAGTTGGGATTTGCCCATGGGATGTGCCTGAGCCAGGGTGGGCAGGGGGGAACCGCTCTCTTTGACCCTCCATCTGCAGACACTGACAATAAAACTACTTAAAAATCCACATTTTGGTTAAAACCAAAGCGATGGGAAAAAAAAAACAATCACGCAAAGGTTCTCCTAATGGATTCTCCCTTTCCAGACTCCAGCAAGAGCCTCCCAAGGACTAAATCCAATGGGATCAAGCTCAGTTTGACAGCCTGGGAGCCCTCCTCACCCCACCGCTCCAGCAGGCTTAGCAATATGGATACATCTGGCACGGCCCCCATGAAAATAATCCTTCCTATTTAGCAGCAACAGAAGAGGATAAGAGGCATTTGAAGACCAAAAAACAAACTGCGTGCATATATGTGACATTAAAAGGGTCTAGGTAATTAATTGTTTGATAAGATGATAAAATCCAGGGCCACAGATGAGTCAGAAATGAGAGACAGCAAATGTGCTCACCGCCCAGTCCACCCCTTTCCCAACACGCGTTTATTCCAGCATTTGTCCAGTGTAGGTTTTGTTTTGCTTTTCAGTCAATGAATCAACTTTCTTGATATTCAGCCCGATGCCAGGCAGGAGCTATTGGCATTTGCTGCGGATGAATAAACAACTCGCAACGGTGCAGCCCCACGAGGCCAGCCGGGAACGGCAGGAAAAAAGAAAGGAAAAAGCAGGGAAAGGCTTCCCTGGGACACAGCTGGCACGGCCACACGCTCCCTGCGGCTTCACATAAGGGCATATATAATCTATAGGTATCTATATGCAGCGAGATGTGGGCAAATACAACCTGCATCTCCAGTGGATGTTGTTGCCCATCGCTCCCGTGTCCCCAAGGCAGCTCCTTGGGGAAGCTCCTCTCTCCAGGCACCCTTACCTCACTCTTTGCAATCTTCTATTTAAAGTCACAATCTGTCACCGCAGACGGGCTTAGCGGCAGCTCAACGAGCCCGTGTGACCCCTCTGCAGGACAAGGAGCGACTGGCTCCGGCTTCAAAGCCGGCTGCAACGAGAGGCAAACAAGCCACCAGCCCGTGGTGGCACTTCAATGTTGTCCCCTTGAAAGGCCGGGCAGGTGCCAAGCCCCTCATTGGTACCCAAATGAACCGTTCCCAAGTGCTTAACGAGGGTCTTAATGATTAAGAGCAGCGTCACCTGCCTGGGATGGGGTCCACCTGCTTTCCCATTGCATTGGAAGGAGCGTTTTGTGGTTTGGAAGGGTTTTGTTTTATGGAAACCTGCTGGCGGGGTTTGGGTTTTGAAGCTTTCCGTTTCTTAGCGCGCGGCGTCAGCTGCTTTTCATGTCAAAATCCCCAAAAGGTTCTTACTCGTGCTAATGCTGCCCGGAAGAATTAAGAGGGAGCAGCACATATGCTCGGATCTGCCTCCAAAGATGTATCCGAACACGCGTGCCGGCTCGTGCCGGAGCTGCAGCCGCGCTTGGCAAGGGAGAAACCGCTGCGGTGAGGGCAAAAAGTGGCCAAAAAGGGCCGAAAAAAGGGGGAAAAGGGAGCAGCAGACCAAATGCAAAGGCGACTTCTATTTTATTTTCGTCCGGAGCATCTTCCTTTTGGGGAAACGCGATGCCGAGCAGAGCGGGTGTTCAGCTGCTCCAGGAGAAATTAAAGATGAAATCAGCGGCGTTATGGCTTGTGCACGCGCCAATGGGAGCAGCCATTTGCCACCGCTTAAATAATTAAAGAGATTTTTCACTGGTGACCCAGCTGAGGCGCATCCGTCTTGCAGCCGCCCACGGAAGAGCAATCCCCATCCAGGGGTTTCTTTTGCAAAGGGGGCCAAGCAAAAGGAGAGCTTCCACAGCCCCCTTAACTTGGATATATTGGATTGATGGGACACGAGTGAGGGTCGTGTCACTCCGTCAGCTGGGGGAAAAGCTTTTCCAGGGAATTCTGGCATGGTTTCTGCTGGGATGGCACTCTGGTTTGGCATTAGGATTGTGCCTAATGGGCCCTTTCCGTCACCTGGAGTATTCCAAGCTGGATGAAGGCTGACACACGCCATCCATGGCTACTTCTCCCCAATATTTGCAGCATTTGGGCAATGCAAGGGGTGCTGCAAGGGCCGGGAATGCCGGAGCCTTTTGTTCGGGAGAAGAGGGAGCTCTGGGAGCACCGGCCTTTGTTCTGCTGCAGGGATCTGGCTGCTGTAAATCCGTTCCCTGGGTAAATGCTGCAGTTATCACACATTTTACCACGGGATTCCTGGTCTCCCGGCGAAGTTAAATGCAGTGCCATTACAGCAGCACTTTAACGCGTAAATATTACGTTCCTGCTTCTTTAGAAGACGTTCATTTAGTGAAATAAAATCCTGCTAGTAAAACACCTGATCAAACCCTTCAGCTGAACCGGCCCAGTAATTGCTCTAGGACTGGAGGGAGTCCAATGACTGGTTGCGATTTATGACCACTTTAGGGGAAAAAAATCTCTACCTTGAAGCATCCGCTAAGGACCGGGTTGGAGATGAGATCATAAGAGTCCATTTACATCGCAGCGCTCCGCAGCATTAAGTGGCCCCTAATCCGGGCTGAATTCCCTGGTAATTCTGATGGAATCGCCTCTGACAATCGCGCAAATAGCACGATTCCTCGGGAATAATGTTACTTCAGCACGGAGCGAAAGGCGAGGGAGTGATTCATCCTTCACGGCGAGACATGCCCCTTTCTATCATCTCTGCTCACCCCAAATAATTTGCCCAGCCCCACATTTTGCAGCCAGGGCTGCGGGAAATGCATCGGGAAGGAGGTTTTTTTTTTTTTTTTTTTTCCCCGCGTCAGGAAATGCAGTTGGGATATGAAGCCGGGAGGAAGCACAAAGACAATTAGCAACGAGATAAGCTGCCGGAGGGAGGCTCCGGGAGAGCCTTGATGAAGATTTTGCTGCAGGCGGGGGGCTGGATTAAGTGACCATCATCTCGGCTGCTGCTGGAACCCCAAGGGCTGTGGGCAGAGGCCAAACGGGCCCATTTTAACCCTTTCGGCTCTGCATCAAGAACCAGAATGGGAAAAGAAAGATGGAAATGCAGACGGCAACACAAAAGGAGCAGGAGGCAGGACGCAGCGGGGTGCCCCAAACCACGGTGGGATCTTCCAAAGGACAGAGCAGGGCTCGGGTTTCAGAGGCTTTGGCACTCGGAGAGGGTCCAAAGGAAAACGTCAGGTTGGACCCCCTGGTTCTTCCCCCAAACAGACAACTCTGCGTCTTCGCCTCTGTCCCTGCGCGTCTCTTTTGGGGGAAGAAACCTCCCCGCGAGCAGCGTTTGCTGCTCCCGTCCTGCTCCGCGGCCCGGGGAGCCCCAGGGACCTCGCAGAAGCCGCCGTGTGTTGCCTGCCTCAATTAGCCGAGCGGATAAAAACGTCGTTATCCACCCGGCGCCGGCAGAAGCGGGGCCTGCGGCTGAGCTCGGATGAGAACCCGGCCGAGGAAGCACCAGAAATCCACGGGAAAGGGCTCAAGGCAAAACCAAGCGCCTTTCCCACCGCCTGCTCCTTGCCTTCGACTACCTGAAGGGTAGTCAGACCAACTCCAGGCTCCTGGAAGTTGTTTTTCCGCCCCTAAGTGCATCCCTGGCCAAAACCGAGACATTATCCACGCGGTGCAAGGTGAATATAAAGCAGCAGCTACATGAGCAGGAGCAGAAGCTCCTCTGCTCCTTTCCGCTGGAGCAACCAGGAACATCCTCACTTACTATTCCAATAGCATCCCAGGAAGGCAACGGGCAACATCCCCAAAATCTTTTGGAGAACAGACCCGTCCTCCTCTCCCCGGAGCTGCCGTGACGCCAGGCGCTGGGATGCACCATCGCGTGCTGCATCCGGAGCTTCCCGGCGGATGCAGTAATTCCGGGTGCCGAGCGGCTCTCCCGAAGGCTGTTAATAACGTTCACCTTCAGCAAAGCCCATTCCCCTTTCCTGGAAGAGATTTTATAGCAGCTTCCTCACCTCCACCCTTTACTGCTATTTTCGGTGTCTATTGAACTTTTGCATATGTGGAAATGAAAAGAGCCTGTATTAACAGAGCCACTTTTTTGTTACTGTAATGAGAGCCTTGAAACCACCACAAAGAGAAACATGCCTTTTAGCAGCTGAAACAAATTATTACAGCAACTGGGGCCTAAAAGGAATTTCAAGTGAAAATATAGTATTGCGGGAAGTTGTTATGGCAACTGATGTTGTAGAGTAACGGCACTGGGGCAAGTTTGCCTCCTTCATCCCGCTCAGCAAAGTCTGGGAAAAACTTTATGATAAAATTATGCCTTAATTAGTCAAATAAGTCATAAATATAGCTTATCCCCCCAAATCCTTAACATTCCAGCCTCATGCTGTCTGTGTGCAGTTAGGCTACTAATGAGAAAATATATCTACTAAAGCCCCACTTACCATTAAAAATCCTATCCGATATTTTTCTAATACAATTTATCAATTTAAACACATTGCACAATGTAATATTCTGCAACATTCCATTAAAATGATAAATAGCCGCGGGAGGGGAAAAAAAACACACACCAAAAAACAAGGGATTAAACATACTGTAATGTAATATAAGAGTATTTAAACATAAATACAAACTTAAATGGAGTGTATTGTACGGGAGAGGGAGGATGCAGGAACGGGAGCGCTAATAGGGCCGAGGGAGCAGAGCAAGGAGAAATGACAGTCAACTTCAGAGCACGTAACGTTTCCATTAGGCTCCGCTCTGAGATCACATCAAAGCTGCTCCTAGGTTTTAATCTGGGTAAGGGAAGGAGCGGCTCGGGGTGCGCGCCTGGGGGCTGCCTCTGCCGGCTGGAATATTCAACGGCTTTTTAATTCCATCAGGATTCCGGCGCTGGGAGCTCCCACCCGACGCTCCCTAGCACGAGTGGGGCTGGAAAGTGATGCTATTCTTCAAGCTCCACCTGCTGGCTCTGGAAGCAGAGCTCGGGAAAGGGCTTTTTTGGGGTTATTTTCGGGAAGGACGGTCAAATTCCTCGCCTTAATTTAGCGTGATAAAAACCCAGCTCAAGCTGGACTTCTTGGGTTAAAAACCCAAGTGTTTTTGCACTGATAACGTGGGTCTGCTGCACCGCTCGGGCACATCTCAAGCACAAGACTGCTCCAAGAGCAGAGGTGCCCGAGCTCCCAAATTAGCGNCGACGCTCCCTAGCACGAGTGGGGCTGGAAAGTGATGCTATTCTTCAAGCTCCACCTGCTGGCTCTGGAAGCAGAGCTCGGGAAAGGGCTTTTTTGGGGTTATTTTCGGGAAGGACGGTCAAATTCCTCGCCTTAATTTAGCGTGATAAAAACCCAGCTCAAGCTGGACTTCTTGGGTTAAAAACCCAAGTGTTTTTGCACTGATAACGTGGATCTGCTGCACATCTCGAGCACAAGATTGCTCCAAGAGCAGAGGTGCCCAAGCTCCCAAATTAGCGCGTCTGGCCCCGCCGCTGCCTCCCGCACTGAAATTACTCCTTTAAATCGTGCCCTGCTGCTCGAGCCATCAGAAACCGCACCATAAACAAAGGCAGTTTTATGCAGACGAGAGCTGAGCCCATCTATTTTTCGAAGACAGGCGCAAAACGACGCGTCTCCCCGGATGAGCAGCCCTTACGAGCTCGCTGGAATGAGGGCGAGCGCCTGGAGCCCGTTTCCCTGTTTCCAGCAGTTATTCCGGTGCCGACGGTGCAAGAGCCCCACGGTCAGGAGGAGCCAGCGCTTCCGTCGCCTGAAACTTTCCTAAATCCCGAGAAAGTCATTTAAGAGCTCAAAATCCGCACGTCGCTGCTGCGAGTTCGTCACCCCGGGCACCTTCATAACGTTTCTGCCACCGCCACTGGATTTTCTCTATTGATTCGCTCCCGTGGCCGCGCTCCGGCTCGGAGCGGGGAACGGAGCTTCCTGCCTGAATCAGGTCGGCTTTTCTTCTCCCTGGCACCAAATCCCTTCTTGCTATTTCCAAGAGAAAAATAGCTACGTTTTATTCGAGACCTCCCGACCCGCTGCCATGCCTGTGAAGTCCTGAGTGCAGAATTGTTGCCTTCCCTGGGTTTTGCCCATTTGTCTGGAAACCTCCAGACCGCCGCATCTCGCTGCCGCTACCTTTTTGCTCAATCCTGAAATATACACACATATTTTTTTTAATCAAATCCCCTGACAGCAATCCAGCGGGAAGGGCGCCCTGGAAGATGATGCTAATCCAGAGAGACCGTTTCTCCAGCTCGAGCATTCGCGAAGTCTAATGAACTCCTGGCAGAAAGAGGCTTCTGGAGCGCAATTAAAACCCGCGGGAAGCGTTTCCGACGCTGCCAAGGCGCGGGATGAGCTGCGGGAGCGCAAACCGGCGAGAGGAGCCGCTCGCAGCCCTGCACTAAGGCCAAGAAAACCAATGTGTGACACAAGGTGCACGCGGAGAGGAGCCATTGAAGGGGACACCGGCCACGGGTGGCTGCAAGGGTGACATTAAAGGCCACGTCCATTAAAACCATCCTTGTCCCCATGGATCTGCATTGCTTTGCGGGAGCAATGTGAAAATTAACACGTCGTTTGGTCTTATTAAACCCTGTGCAGAAGCTGCACAATTGGAGACAGCGCAGAAAGCAGGTTAATGCTGGGAATAAGGGGCATGAGTTAAATGGGAACCAGGCGAGGAGGTGACAGCCGTCACGGGCCGAGCTTGGGGACAGAGGGGACCGCGATTTTGAGGCAGGAGAAACCAGAACGTCGCCTCTATCGGCTCCATAGGGAAGGGTCAAGCGCTGCCTGGCTGGTGGGACCAACGCGGAATTAGTGGCTGAGGCAAAGGAGGGCTGACACGACTTCTCCAAATTATGAATTCGACTTCCCAATCTATCTGAATGGATTAACCTCAAAACAGGAGATCCGGAATTTAAAGATTCAGAATTCAGAAGCTATTATGAGTCAAGAGGAGGGAATTAGCATTCGAGTTATAAATATGCTCGAACAAACTGACAGCAGTCGGCTTGCTGTTCCTTCCCTTTCGGAAGATGGTGGCACCGGGATGATGATATTTAGGGATACAAACCTGGATGGGAGCGGCGGTTTGGGGGGAGAATGTGTTTGGTCCCAGTGCAAAGGACAGGTCTGATCCCAAGGAGAAGCCACCTGGGCCCTTCCCAAGGAAATGAGTCCCCAAGTCCCCCTGGCATCTCATGGACCCAAAAAAACAGGCAGGAGAGACTGAGCTGAAGCAGCTCCTGCATAAGCAGAAGCCGCTAATAGCGGAGAGTCTCAAGGCAGCACGTAATGAAGGCACTAAATAACAGCACCGGCGATTTGGCTGTTCTGCCAAACATTAGCCAATTTAACAGGCGGCAAGAGGCCTTTTACGGCGAGAGAATCTCTTTGAGTGCCGGCTTCAAAGCTCGAGTTTGGCAGGAAGCTGTCTGGGAAGGACAGCGAGGAGGGAAAAGCCAATTTTTACCTGGGAATCTGCTGCTCTCCCTGTATCTCACCCCGGGCTTCCTGCCTGCACCGGGAGCCTCCGCCTGCCCGGCCGCCTTCGCTCCCAACCCATTTGGGCTCCCTTTGCCCCTACCTGGGCATAAACAGCAGCCCATTCCATAGCCTCACGCTCCGTAGGTGGATTTCCACGCTGGTCCTTTGCACACGAGGGGAGCAAAGCTGCAAAATAAACAGCTGGAGGAGCAAAACGCAAGGTTAGACGCCCCTCCCCGGTGCCAGCGATTATTAAAACAGCTCCGAGGATGGTGTTGGCATCTCTCGAAACGACTTCGTTCCATGCAGGAGAGGCACTCGCACATGACAAACCGCTCTCTGTTTAATTAGCGGCCCGCGGTGGCACGCGGCCAGGCGGAGGAGGGGAGCAGATTGCCACCCGGCAGCTCAATTACGGGACAGCGCCGGGGCGATTTCGGCTGCAAACGTCGCTAACTGCCCGCAAAGAGAGGAAATTAGGGAGGAGGTTGCGGGGGGATTATTTATGCAGCGGGGTTAAGGAACAGGAGCTTTTAATAAACCTTTTGCAGGAGGGAAACGCAGGGAAAAGAAGCAAGTTCGGCTTTCTGCAACGCGTATTACTCCTTCAGGCTTATTGCTGCAGAAAGAATGGTTTCTGCTTCACGTCTGCTTGAAAAAAACTTGTATGGGGGAAAATCATGACAAAGATCCCGGAGTGGCCAGCCCTGGCTAAAAGCTTTCCCATCTTCCAAGCAGGGAAAATAACACATGGATCCTAAGCAAGAAAGGACTCCGGCATTGGCACCAAAGCTCTGGAAATAAGCAACCATGGAAAGGAAATTCTAGCTAATACAAGTTAAATATAGGTTATGTTAGCTGCATTTTACAAGCACTATGAATGTTATTGGAGAAAGCTGTCATTTTTAATGACAGCACCAGCTCCAATTACCAGATAGCTGATACACTTGGGATTTGGGAGAGTTTTTTTTAAATCACTTGAAATCTAAAAAAACCTTCATTATCAGCTTCTGAGCTGGATGTAAATAACTTCACCTGGTGTTAAGGAGTTTAACATTTCACAGGGCACACGAACAACTCAAAGCTCCGGTTATAAACGGAGCTTCGGGTTCCTGGCACATCACCCCATTGCGGAAACAGGGGCCGATCTGGGGGTGAAATCGCACGGGGAGGATGAGCGAGGCTGAAGGAGATGCTGGGATGCAGCTCCAGCAGGGCAAGGGATAAGGCCGGGACGTGCCCTGGCTTTGCGGCTCCTGCCTGCGCTCTGAAAAGCCTAAACCTCGTGGCTGGGAACACAAAAAGCTGCCTTCGCGCGGGCTCAAGGTGACACAGTTTTGCTGGAGCATCACAAGCCCTCCCAAAGCGCGGCGCTCTCACGCAGGCATCACCGCGCGCAGCATCCTCCGGCGGGGACCGAGGCGTCCCTTGGGGTCCCCTCGTCGCCTTCACTCGCCGGCGCGGGCGAGCAGAGCGAGTCGGGGCTCCCCCTGCAAAAGCAGCTCCCAAAAATTCAGAAGTTGCCTGGAATCGCGCGGCTTCCCGCTGCAAGAAGCAGCCGTATGCACCCAGCACCCAGCTCGGTCCATCACTAACACAATAATAATGAGAAAACTAAAATGCTGGACACATTAACCGCCCCCCCAGCTTAAAGCCTCGCAGTCAGCAAGAAGAACAGCAGCTCTCGAGTTTGTGGCAAGTTGAAAGTGGGATTGAATCATTACTTGAAGAAGAAGAACGTGTTTCTATGTCTATAAATAAAGCCCTGCGAGGCACGTAGCCAAAGCAGCACAAGTCAATATAGCTTCTCTATATGCGCTGTCAAACTTCACTTTTAGACAGTATATTAATTACCCAGTCAATAATTGTGGGTTTCATTAGTGTATTAAATACCTCGATCAATAATATTTGTGCTTCTCAGAGACTGTCCTCACCAAAAAGCAAGAGGGGGGAGCGTTTTTTTGAGCCTGCAGTTCAAAAAGTCAGCGCAGCGCACCAGCAAGGCCTTAATGGAAAACATAAACCACCAGAAACAGACAAAAATTGGATTATTACTCTTATTTTTCAGGCTTTTGCACAATAAGCCACGAGGGAATTCCAAGAGCTAAACCGATGGCCAAAAAATTAGATTTCCTCCTCTTAATTGCGCGACAGCGACGGCGCTGGACATGACAGACGCTCACGTATTTGATTTGTAAAGGGAAGGATCCGAGCGGCCGCGGTCGGTCTGTCCGGCAAACTTCAACGACAAAGTCTGCAAGCAAAGAACCTATTTCTGGTGGATCCCTGCAGAGAGGACTGACTTTAGAGGTGCCTTTCGCGTAACCACGGCTGTCCCAGCAAAGCGCAGCCCTATGCGGAGCCCCAGCCCTCGTGTCATTAGAGCCCTCACCAAATTCATCCGAGCTAAGTCCGAGCGCTGAATGCATCAAGCACGAGAAAAGGAGATCAGGAGATTTATTTTTTTCCAAAGCCGTATTGAAATGCTGCCCGTGCCTCCTGAAAGGACAAGAGGTTTGGGGCAGGGGGGGAAGGGAGAGGAAAATTTTCCTTTGGAAATCTGCAGTTTGCTTTACGTAACCCACCCGAGCAGCCATAGAGGGGGAAGGAAAAAGCACGGTGCAATAGGCAGCCTGCAAGCCCTCCCAACGGCATGCTTTTGGCATGGCAGGAAGGCTGGATTTAACAACAAATCAATGCTCTCTGAAGAGGGAAAATAAAAACAAACACCTTCCCCCCACCCCAAACACAGACACCTAAGTACTCAAACACAGCACGCAGCAAAATGCACAACAGCCCGCACCAAAATCCCATCTGGCGATGCAAGCCACTTAGTGTATATATATACACAAATATATATGCGAGTGCGTGTGTGAATGAACTATAATGTAGGCATGAAAAACAGGCTGAAAAGCTGCCACAAGGTCTCTAGGCCTTTTGCATGCTCGCAGATAATAAATTAAACAGACTTTCTCCTCCCTCTAATAAGATTGGCGATAGTTACTGCCCCGCTATAATATTTATAACGTGCTGCAGGCCGCTTCTTTCTGCAAACGCAGGCGCGAAGCAGAGGGACGATTTGCTCTGTTAGAACTGGGGTCTGATCCGTGTCGTATTTTCACAAACCTCTCATGGGAAAAGGATGTCAAGTTCCTATTGAAATCCCAAATTCCTATTGAAATCCCTTTGTAGCCAAACGGTTGTCCCGGGCAAAAGGTGCCTCCTCCACCAGCCTGAGTGCAGCGGGAAGGAGTGATCGGGGAGACGATTTTCCCAAATCTGCTAGTTCAGGGGCCAGAAAACACGAGAGCCGAAGGGGAGGCCGGGTGACCAAACAGCACATGGAGCAACAGCGCAGCTCCTGCCCCCGTCAAGATGTTCCGCTGCATCTCGCGCAGCGAACGCAAATAGCACGGAGTATTAAGAAGCAAAACATGAGACTCATCAACTTACACTCTCGCTCCCGTCGCACTAAAAGGACAATCCGCTCATGCGGGAGCCCACACAGACACACACTCATCCAAGCTGCCAGGCGGAGCTGCCCAGAGCTCATCCCTGCGAGCAGTCCGCTCACCTAGAAAAAAGGAAAGAACAAAAAGAATTAGGAGCTCTCGGACTATTTTACCGCTCAGCGCTTTATTTGGGGGCGAAATAAACACAAGCAACACACTGACGCATCTTAAAAATGAGATCTGACTCAAGTTCAATCTCCCCTCCAGAGACTGGTAAAGGTCACTAACAATTAATTTAAGATTGATGTACAGCTAAAACACAGTTAAGCCATAACTGTGGAAATGAACACAAACGGCAAACCACCCGAACACGGCACAATGTCAGATCATGCTCCAAATCTTTTCTCAACCACCCAGAACTTGATGTTCTCCTGTAATTGCCCTTGTACCTGACTGCTCGGAATCCGCAGCCTCCCGGCGCTGCCTTCGCTCTGCGAATTTTATTTAAAGCCAAACACTGGCAGCCACGGGAATCTTCACCTCGCAAAGATCCCAGCTAGGAGGTATTCCAGCAGTCCTGCAATTTAGCGAATACGGATCAGTCATCCTGCCCAGAGTAGGCACAGGTATTCAGCGATAACCTGGACAGGAGCAAGGGGAGATTTATGGAGAAGGAAAATGGGTTGTTTGTCTGTAATAAGAGGCAAAAAGCCCAGAGCTTTTCGGGGAGGAAAAACAGGGCTCCAAAACAGGAGTCCTGATTTTCCTTGCCCCACATCAGCCTCTGCAATGACCCCCACGTTGGTATAATCACAGCTTTTTGGCAATGGAAAGGCAGGACAGGATGGAGATGTCTCCACAGCTTTTCTGCTCTCACGACCAAGCGAGAAGGCTGCACTGAACCTCGCCGACATGAGGGATCAGATCCTTTCCTTTGCCTGTCAAATTATTTATTAACAGATTATCTTCAACAGTTTGTTCTATGATCAAGAGAAGCCAGCGAGATATTCATATATATATGAATATGAATGAGGGAAATCAAATCCCCCTCTCAGGTTTCATTTTGCTAAATTAGCTCCTCTAGGCCCCTCCTAAAAAAGATCTTCAATCTCCTACTCAGCTTTGAGTCCTCCTCTATACTTACCCCAGCTGCGATTTTTTGCCTCTATATGGAGCAGACCAGAATTGAACAGAGCATTTGAGATGAGATCTCACCAGTCTTATATAATGCTCTCATACTCGTATAGCTGTACTAGAAATACCTTGCCTTACATAGCTTGATGTCTTATCACACACTGACTGATTAAAGCATGCTTAAAACCCCTCTATTTTTCAATCACTAATGAGCATCCACTTTACTTGAGAACTAATAATAATAAAAAAAAAGGCTGCTGTAAAGGACTTTTCACATCAACTCTTAAGTTTGTCTTTTTTGCTCCCATCCTCAAGGTCATTCAGCTCTACCTCAATCCCCTGGAGCACTGGTACCTTCCACTGCTAGTGCTCTGGATGGTGGCAGAGCAAAGCCAGCACCACGCATGCACAGCCATTCCCTCCGGGAATGCCCTAGCAGAGCAGCTGCAATTCCAGCCAAATCAGCACGAATTCCCATAAAACCTTCTAGCCTCCACGTGGCCTGAGACTTGAGGGAGCCTCCAGGAACGTGTTGCTTTACCACTTGCCCCTCAAAACTGGGCAGGGGGGATCAAAGGGAGGAGGCAGAGCTAAAAAACTGGTTAGCAGAGGGGAAAGATAGATTATCACTGCTAACCTACCATTTGTCAATCCAGAACCATGCTGAAGACTGTAATTTTCTAGTCAATGCTTTATAAGCAAGGTCAGAGGGAACAAATACTTCAATAAAAAAAAAAATCCAGGCATCAGCAGAACCACCCAGTCATGATCCTCAGGATCCAGAAAGAGGAAGGAGCTGTTTGTGCGACTAATGGGCCCAGGATAATGTCTTTCATGCCCATCAATGGAATTGCCATTTACAGAACCTTAGGATGACAAAGACGAAGACACAGGAAGGAGGGCAGCAACTGAATCCACGAAGAAAACGCAGCTCTATGGTGCAAAATAAACAAACAAACTTCAGTTTTGCTACCAGAGCCCAACTGCAGGACTGCCCGGATGCTCGGAGCTGTGCAGCAAATGCCAAGCTGTGAGCTGCAGCCAGGGAACACATAATTAATGTGATTAGGAGCACACAGAGCTAGCATGCTCTGCTGACTGAAAAGCCCAGTAGCATAATTACTGTTTTCTGTACTAGCTCTATGTCTGAACAAATCTCAAAGCCTGGTTAGTTTTAGACTGCTGTGTAAACGTCAATAAAAATCCCAGAAGTGCCAGCTCATCAGCATTCTCAGACACAGAAATGGTGAAAATATCACTGCATTTCCATGCTGTTAACATCAGGCATGGAAGTCTCCATTCTTCAGCCTAACCTTAAGAGTTTGTAATAAGGTAACATCTCCCCCAAGTGAATGCTTATTATGAAAGCTAATTAATTGCTTTCCAGTAATGAGAAGTCTTTGGTGTTCAAAGAAAGCAAAATTCACGACGTAGGAATTAAACACTGTTTATTGAAACAAAGCTCCCCCCCCACTTAAAGACTTGCTTCTGATTAACATTATTACACATAAAACCAAAGAAACTGAACATACAAACATACAGAGTATATATAGGCAAGAAATGTGCTAAAATCAGTGAAAACATAGTATTAATTGAACTGAAAACTAAAGCAATGCTTTGTAGTTTGTCTAGATTTCCCTGGGGGATGGAGAGTCAATGCTTATCTGCTTTCCTCAGAAGAGACAATTTTGATTAATATCAGACCCATCTGACTCAGTCTATTAAACCCTGAAGGAAGGATATTCTTCAGATATAAGAGATATGTCTTTGATTAATAATTCTACCATATTGCCATTCCAAGCATTAACTGCATGGCACCTATGGAAACAGAAAGCCTTTGAATTCTAGGGAAGAGAGCTAACCTGTGCTAATAGACCTGTTCTCTGTAGCCTGTATCTGAAGACTGTATGACAGTCTTCCTCCTACCTTTAGCAAGTCAAAGTGCCAAGGTTGTCACTACTTCCTTGCAATGGTTCGAGAATTTAGCTTTAGCTATAGCAAGAAAGCAAAGTTACTTCAGACATTCCGAATGCTTTGCCTAAAGACACTGGCAATCTGTCTAGAAGAGCTCTCTTAAGCACTATCCTCCTTTAACTGACCACAACAGTCTACAATATCGTGGCCATTTGAGTGCAATCTTACCTACCAGTAGCATATGTTCAGAGAAATGCATTAAATCACTCAGCCCACTACACTGGACTACCATGCATGGTGTAACTAATGCCAAATCGTCTCACACAGGGTGGGGAGAAATCAATTTAACATTATCTCTTGAGTTTTTTCCTGGAAGTGGAAGCTTTGGCTTCAGATCAATCAGCGCCAGCCCTCTCATCCAAGCTGAGCATTTTTCCTGATGCTTGTGATCAACCTCTTGCTGTATTCTCTGTAGTTCACAGGTTTGACATCCAGTGCTGTAGCCTTAATGCGAGATTCATCCTTTGAAAGAGAAAAACGGCATGTAAAAGAAGAAAGCTCTGTGCTCCAGGCATTTGGTTCTAACCTTCTTTTGCCCCAGTATTTCATTGCTCTTGGTATCAGGGTCACTAGAGACTTCAAATTTTGACTTGAGAGAATCTCTTATTGTTTTAAATTTGAAACACACCAGGTTGGATGAACTTGAGAGGAGCATTAGAGAGGGACACTCGATCTGTCCTTCAATACTCTAGTGCTAAAGACAGCACTTGCTCTGAGCACCTGCATTCAGAAACTTCTTCCCACACGCAAGAGAGGAAGATATTTCTTACGAAAACAAGTCTAACCAGGCAAGCCACAGGCTGTTCTTTGCTTTTGGGGCGATACTTACATTGTAGGTCTCGAGTTTGACTCGGATCCTGAACTCATACGTGTTGAAGTTTGCATTTTGGAACACTTCTTCAAATGCCTGCTCGTTCTGCAAGGACAAAGACAGACATTAGTTGCTGACACTCTGAGCTGCTGGTAGCACCATGAGATCTCAGAAAAGTACATCTTTTGTGGATGTTGAGAAAATGTTGTGACTAACTGGATCACACTGGCAGGGCTGAATCTGCTATCAAGTCTTAGATGCCAAAACTGTAACTTACAGTTTAAGAGAAAGCTGAAATCAAGTTAAAAACTGTTTTAGCTGGCTAAAAGGAATAGCCCACAGTTATGCTGACTCTGCAAGCAAATAAACAGAATGAAAATAGTACAAATCTGTATGAGATTTTCTCATTCTTCTCAAGTGATGATTTTTGATGTTTTGTTATGACCACAGAGTTAACTCTTTCCTTATTAACAACCTGTTAGACATCCAGCCTCTGTGCTTGTCCACCAAGACTTTATGCAACCTTCACATCCTGACACAGACCTATTTATGAGGATGCTTCGTAATAACGTCCCTGTATATTTTGAATATGCTTTTATACTCATTAGAGGAGACCATATTAAATTGATAAGGCAAACTACTTCTAATCAGCACATGAATACTAAACATTATCCTTTATTAATTATAGGCATCACTTTACCACATGCCTTTTCTCAAGAACAGCATAAAAAAGGACAAATCAGACAAGTTGTGGAGACTGGGAAAAGCAGCCTAATTCTGATAAATTAATTGTAAAAACATTTGTGGACATTCAAAAAGATTTCCACAGCCCTACAATGATATAAACAAATAAGTATTGATGCGTGTATATCTACCAAATGCACTTGACTTTGGATCAGTCAGTCTAGAAGCAGATAACGTATCTGATCTGGAGCTGAATCCATCTCAATTTCTTTTATATTCCAAGAGTTACATTTGTCATTTTTAATGTATGCAGCACTATTTTACAATATAAGGTGACTCCTCTAAGATCTAGAAAGGCATAACAAATGAAGGCGAATAGGAGTAGCTAGTTTTCAGACTGCAAAATTTAGGCATATCCTTTCTGAATATTAAAAATTTTCTTCTAACCATCACATGGATTAGAGGATAAGAAAATTACTTTGCAAAGTATTTGGCTTCTCTTCTCAGCTCTGTCACAGACTAACCTTCTGTGAGTGGAAAATACTGTTAGTGTTCCAGCCACTGCTACCCTACCTACCCTCCAAGTTTTGGTAATAAATGATAGAAAAGTAGATGAAAAACCTTGTGGATGTATCTATGTTTCAGTGCATACACTCTAAGCAGTGGAAAGATTTCTATCAACTTCATAGGTCACTACATCAGATCTTTAAAGAAAAACACTAAAGCAGGTTTACTAAAAATGCATCAAGTTCTATTTTTAAAGGCTCATGAACATATCAAAAGTATTTTTTTCTCGAACACAAATCAGTGCTGGTCAAGGGCTCATTCCATGTTATGTTTCATGTTCTAGCCCTGGCCATTTCCACTACTCAGCTCTTCACAAGACACTAAGTTTGCATTCTCACTGGAACTGCTGCCTCTCCTTCCCCATCCACGTCCCTTCAGCTTTAAAAATGACAAAGAAATTTTGTTTGAACTCTAGCAGAGATTAAGTGTCTCTGAAGAAAGAAAATATTGACAAATTAAGAATGTCTGAAAATGGAAATCTAATTTAAAAGTGCAAGCACATCTAATTAGAATACTCTGGCAATACGCCTTCCAACAGAGCGCAGGTGTCCAGTCTTCACGACACCAGGCAAACTGTTAGAGGCCAAGAACCACCAGCTTGATATCACTTACCTCAGAGAGCCCAAGTAGAAGAAATTTCCAGAGTCATTCTCGCTTGCAAATTATAGCAAACTAACCCCGCTTTGCANGAATACTCTGGCAATACGCCTTCCAACAGAGCGCAGGTGTCCAGTCTTCACGACACCAGGCAAACTTTTAGAGGCCAAGAACCACCAGGCTTGATATCACTTACCTCAGAGAGCCGAAGTAGAAGAAATTTCCAGAGTCACTCTTGCTTGCAAATTATAGCAAACTAACCTCGCTTTGCAGGAGTGGATGAGGTCTACAACCGTGCCTCAGGGCAGCCACGATTACAGACTCCGCAATCCTTCCCGGTTCATTTCCTCCCACAGCCAAGAAACAGGATTACCAACAACTGCTATATCCACGGAGCCCTGGTATCTGCTACGCTGTAGCCTTAGCTGGGAACACAGCAAGTGCTCTAGACCAATGCTCACACACCATTCAAGAACTCGTGCTTTCTATATAATTAAAAACATACACTTTATGTAGCTGGCAACTAGAAAGGAAAAGATTATTTTGGTGGGAGGAAAGGAAAACGCAGTAGAGAAGCCTATAGGCACAGAGGGAACAAAATACTGTTGGGTACCGTTTAATGATTTACAACTACCTTAAAAACCTCTTCTAATCTGTCAGAAGAAAAGATTAGTTAAGTAACTCTACAAATGACCTATTTTAAAAGTCATAATTTTTGGCCCACAAAGTTTCTGATGATATTTAGTGGAAAAAAAGGAACCTGAGAAATGGGCTAATACACATTAGTTCAAAAATTTCCCTGCCTACTTAAAAAGATGCATACAAAGTGTTCTGGAACTTTTTGGTTTTGTAAACAAGTTTTTGGAACGTATTAGAAATAATATTGTTAGCATTCACGGGTAAAACATTGTAGATTCTTTCAGTTTAGGTACACTGATTAAACAGCCTGTCTTATCTGTTTTATTCAGCATGTATTAAATCTGTCAGCCCTCTAAGGGCTGTAGCACTAGCCACAAGTGCTCAGCTGTCTCTCACGGTCCAGGTGACGAGGACAGGCTGATCTTCAGCTTTTAACAGCCAAAAGAGCTCGGAGGTAGACAGGGTAGACAGACTGACTGTGGGAGCAAACTACGGGGGAAATCTCTCTGTTCTCCAGGCAGATGGCCTGTGGAAAATAATCCTGAGGAGAGTAAACAAGTCCCTGCCAAGAACTTCAGAGCAGGGAGAAGCAATGATTTGTGATCTTGTAAGAGATACCAAAGTCCAACATCTGGAGGAAAAAAATCTTTGATTGAAAGGCCCGAGTTAACCCATCAGCTCAGAGCACAGGGAAGATCGAATTCTTGTCAAATGCAGCAAAACATCCTTCTCGTGTGCCCCTTTTGTATTTAATAAAGTCAATAACTTTCATAAAACCTACATGGACATATCCCAGTTCCTTTGCCACCTTTGTTGACTTGAGTGCTAAATGTATACACAGGCATGAGATCACGCTCCCTGCAGGATCAGCAATAACATACCACACACCTTACCTTTTTCTTTAAGTTGCCTTCAAAAATAACACTACAAGAACACTTTCTTTATAGGGGGATCAGAAAAAGACAAGAAATTTGAGGACAGTCATGTAACATGGGTGGAGTATAGTTCAAATTCTAAACATCTGCTAAAAAAGCAGTAAGCTGATAGACTACCTTCTCCTTCAGCTCTCCAAGGAAGGCAGCACTTTGCCCAAGAATGAATTCTGCTGACTCTTGGAAGCAAGTCACCCACTGATACTCCAGACAGTCTGCAATAGTCACCTAAAAAAGGGGAAAAGAAAAAGTGAATTCATACAGTCGTGCATTACACAAGGAAAGCAAGGCAAAAGAAAAATGCATTTTAGAGCTGAAGAGAATTTTATTTCAAGTAACTATGAGAGCCCAATGCTTTGTAGGAACTTTTTTCACTGAGGGTGGAAGGCAACAGCTCTTTTTATAGCTGCATAGAATGTCATAGTAATTTAAAGCAAGTTAATATTGACAGTACGTTATAAATTGAGTCACAGAGAAAGGCCAACATGATGATATTGGTACACAGTGATGGAGGTTCAGCTCTTTCTGCTGTCACTGATGAGCTGTGAGCAAGAACAGGCAACCCAGAATGGCAATAACCAAGAGTAACACCAGCAAAACTGTAACCTGCATTTACTTAATATATATGTGAGAACTTGAACATAATACTATATGTTTTTTGTGATATGAGGAGACTACCAAAACATTCAAGGGCATGAAAGAGCAGTAAAAAGATCAAGGATTAACCTCATGCATTGAGGCTGCTTCCATAATTAGGAATGAGAAAATAGGAGAAAAGCTGTCCCTGTGATTGTACCCTCAATACCCCTTTATTTTCTTTGAGAATGATTCTGCTATGTCAAGCAGTTCATGTATTCCTAGAAGTTACCTGCTAGGAATTATTTGGGAGTATTGTGTGCTTCAGTGAGACTGCAGGGATAGCTCCCTTCTCTCTGCATGCCTTCCTGGGACTGAATTTCTAAGCAGCAGATACAACTTCTAATTTATAATGTAAAACAGAGAAAGGTTCAATGCTCACGGTGTAAGCAAGCATCACAACAACAATCCTCAGACAGCAGTTCTGAAGCAGCTCCATTAATGCATGAGACAGAACAATACCTACAAAAGAATGTACTAAATATAGGTAGCAGCTGTAAAAGTGCAATTACTGCTCTCCAGAAATGCCATTTTACTTCAGTTTATCTTCACTACTGAAGAGGCGTAGGCCATCTGTACTCTGCACTGCATAGTACACTTGGAAACCAAAATCAACTGAGCTAGCATCAACTTTTTGGCAAAGAGCAAAGCTTTTAATTGGAGCACTAGGAAAACAAACTGCTAATCAGCTCAATGAAACATTCCTCACTCAGGTACAGCATACAAACCATTTAAATACCCTCTAATCCGCAGGCACCATAGATAGGTGAAAAACACCATCACCACACCTTCTGAAAAGGCTTTTTTTCAACTGTACAAGGAAAGCAGGTGGCAAGAAGCATCCTCTCCTCTATTCCATTTACTTACCAGAAGCATCATGCGGTACTTGAAGTTGGGGAACTCACGATCGCACTTTTCACAACGGTACAGTCCATTTTGTTGGTCTATCACTTTCTTATTGCAATCCTGAGAGGGACATGCTTGGTACATGCAGTTCTCTTTGCGCAGATGTACCACTGTGCCCACACAGCTAAAATAATCCGCCTAGGAGGGTGAGTGTGCAACATTAGCCTCAAAATACTCAATGTTTTCTAATTCTGAATTAACTACAAAGCCTGGTATCCATATTTGGATGTTTAGGATTAAAAGGCTTAACAGATATGGATTATTGGAAAACTGTAAATCAACCCTTCTGTTGCAATGATTTCCAGGCTTCCATTATGTTAATTAAAGTCCTTATAGCAAGGTTATTTTGTGTTTCCATTGAGAGAAATTCCAATTGCCAGGTTTGCCTCAGATAAAGCATATTTGCTTTTTCCCATTGTTTCTGTTCAAGTCTCCACTTTTTCACAGGATTAAGATTTTGCACTTTCCTATGCCTCTTTTGGGAGTCGGTACAAAAAAAGAAAACCTACTGTGGAGTGTTACAGATAAGCATTTGGTTAAACTATACCCACAGAACAAAATACCCATTCACCGTACAAAAGTAATCATTCTAATGGCTTAAGACCACAATCAAGTCTTTCAACAGATAAACAGAGGCTGCTTAAGAAGCATATGCAAGAAATGTCACATAAAATAGCTGAATTCCAGGTAAAGGGTCTCCCTCAAATAGAAGTTCAAGTATCCTGAATGGCTCCGCACTTAAGTTTGAAATAAATAAATCAGGAAGCAGTATAAATCTAGACAGAACACTGGACTGGAATGTCAGAGACCTGAATCTTACTCTTAGCTTGTCTATTGACCAACTGTGTACCCCTGAAAACCACTTCCTCTTAATGCACCTCTTTTTCCAATAATACTTTATGCTATTTATATAAACATCTTTGAAAGGGACTGTTTACACAGAGCTCAATTCTCNCTGAATTCCAGGTAAAGGGTCTCCCTCAAATAGAAGTTCAAGTATCCTGAATGGCTCTGCACTTAAGTTTGAAATAAATAAATCAGGAAGCAGTATAAATCTAGACAGAACACTGGACTGGAATGTCAGAGACCTGAATCTTACTCTTAGCTTGTCTATTGACCAACTGTGTACCCCTGAAAACCACTTCCTCTTAATGCACCTCTTTTTCCAATAATACTTTATGCTATTTATATAAAACAGCTTTGGAAGGGACTATTTACACAGGGTTCAATTCTCCTGCAAACTTTAGTATCACGTTGTGATATCTGCAAGTTAGCTTAACTTTACCTGCCTACATGCTGCAAAATAAGCATATATTGCTCAACCACTGGGCAGAACACCTGTATGAAACATTGCTTCCTCCATGCCCAAACTATGCAGAGCCTGGCTGCGGATTCAGCTGCCCTGCTTTACCTTATCTCCTTGTCCCAAGTTCTCAGCTTTGGCTTCAAACAGAGTTTTCCAGTTGGTATTTCCCCCGGTTGCAGGTCCTCCCCTCACATCAGAGATGGAGGTACATTCCAAAAGCTGCCCCTCGGAGTCAAACCTGGAAGCATAAAAGGTACACTTCGTTTTTTGATAGCAAACTACACAGATTTATCAAAACCTTACATCTAGTTTCATATATCCAATACAAGAGGGATTTTTTTTTTTTTTTAAATCAATGATTTCAAAGAAAACGGTTACAGTGCAAACAAAAATAGCATTTCAGAATAAGTTAATCCTCTGGCTTAATTAGCATAGTATATTATAAACTCACAAAAGGAGGGCAGCTTTGTTCTGTATAGCTGCTATTTGTTTGCCAGCTAGTGGTCAAACCATGCACTGCATGCTTCTTAAAGGCAGTCAGATAACAAGATTTAAGGGCATCAAGATATTTCCATAATTAAAATTAAATTACATGGTACCATTATCTTTGAAGCAGCTTTGAAAGAAAAACAAAGCAGCATTGAACACATTATACTCCCCATGTTAAAATAAGAAAACACTGCTTTTCAAAGGTTGTACTAGCATCCTAGCCAGGTGGCTTTGTTTTTAGAAAACAGGGCTTTTTTATTGAAACTTTACAGACAGAACTGCCTTTTTTAAAGGATTGTTTCCACCTGGGTATAGTAACATGACTAGTAGTTGAATCACATCTTGCCCAATTTGAATGTAAGCTCTGCAGAAAGACTGCTAGTTTTAGCTTGCACCATATTATTACATATTTTATACATAGCATTACATTGTTTTTCAGTAAAGCTGTTTCAGCTGTCACGGCTCAAATATACATCTCCTCCTGTCAGTCCTACCTCACACAAAGATCTCTAGAGTATTAAAATAAAATAGAAGAACCAGAGGCTGAATTATCATGCTCTTTATCCTGCTTACAATTCAGATTACATTAGGAGAAGGATGATGGAAAAAACTCGTTCAGAAGTCTTGACATGTCAGTGAACCGAGTGGCACCAATGGGTTTGAGAAGTGGCTCTGCTCAGCCATCTTCTGGGGGAGAATTATCAGGTATTTGTTCAGATTTGATGCCCTTTCAGAACAGAGCCAGAAAGCCAGAATCTTAGATTACAGATATTTTCCCCTGCAGTCTTATAGAAAACCACAGGGCCCTTGAACTTTTTTCCTCTTCGCTTTTGCTTCTCATCAAGGAGTTTTTCAGCTCTTGGGAGGACATGCCACCTTGTCCTCACGTAGTGCCACGTGTGCCCCTATTGCTAATCCACAGACTGCACACACCAGCAGGACTCAAAACCTGAGCTTAATGAAAATGTCACAGTAATATCTGAGACCCACCATCAATTTTATCTTCAAAAACCCTCTCTAGCACAGGAAAAAACACAGAGTATTTCCAAAAGAGAACGTCAATCCAAGTAACTTATCCATGTTTGGGGGATTTAGGCAGAACCTAAACACTGGATTAATAAAGCTGAATACTTTAGGCACTGCCTCCTATTAATACATACTGAAACAGTGGAATGGAGTGTACTGAGAGCAGACAGAGCAACTTCCTTCCCTAGAAGCAACTACAAGTCACTATGAAGCTACTTTGCTTTGACAACTTAGAAGTGTTGCTATCTGAAGAATATCAGGTAAAGAACAGAATCTGCAAGAAGTCGACAGATCCAGTTCGTACCTGAGTACATACCAGATTCCACATAACAGAAAAAGCCTGTGAAAAAAAAATGTTGGTCTCCTAGCTAACACCTCAGAAAGCAGAGTTAGTCAAAAGCCTGATTTCATGCTGCCTTCCAAGGCTCTGGGTCAGCATACGCTACTCCTACTCCAATTCTTCAAGATCTGTCACGGAATTACAAGTTTGTGAATTGAACAGCTTAAAGACAGCCTTTCAGTCCCTAGTGATTCTGAGAGGTTTCTATAACCCCAGAACCCATATCTTCTGCTCCCTTTTTTCAGTAGTCTACAGACTGCTGGAGTACAGAAAAACAAAGAGAATAGTAGAGAAACAAAGAGAGATTCCACAGCAGGCTGCAACGAATCAACACGGTCATACCAGCCTCGGAGCTTAAAAGCCTCTGGGCTATCCGGGTTGATGACAACTGTGCTTGAGGACAGGACAGACAAGCTTCTACCACCGAAGTCGGAGACTCTGGCTCCTTTGATGGCTATCACAGGTTGTCTAGAACCATCAAATTTTTCAGCCTGCATGTGTGAAAAGACAAAAAGCATTAGTGACACTGCAGTAAACAGTATTGAACTTGTGGTCATAATTCACAGATCATGACAAGAGAACAAATCTAAACTGTTTTCCTTTCAGACATATAGTTTTAAACTCTATTATTAAGAGTTTATAAGAGACCAAGGCAAAAAAAAAAAAAAAATCCCAAATCCTTGAGCCCTAATACAGAGCAGCTGCAGACCACTGGTTCGGAAAGAAAGGACTTGTCTCCGCTATCAGGAGTTTTATGCTAGTATTTTAGAAAGACAGATGGGTCCATCTTTCTAAAATGCTAGTGTAAAAGACTGATTGTTTACAGTGAAAGCTTCTCCAAACAGGAAAAATTTAGCTAGAGAAAACTTTTCAAAAGATTAAATCACTCTTTACTTGCCTTGAGCCAAGCACGTTTCTTCTACTGCTGTTTACAAAGCAAGAAGCCTAGATATGTGGACAAAACTTTTCATTGTTACTCTATTTTTAGTTTCTAACCTCAAAAAGCAGCATTAAAGATGTTCAGCCGCCATCAGTTTATTATGTGAACAAAGTCACACCCAGACACTGCCCAACAAGAACCTCTTAATACTAGAGTTTGGAGGGCATATTTTTTTCTGGATTCCCACACCATTTCAACAGCAAGGATCCACGAGATGCATAAAGAACACAGATACCTGAGCAATAAAGGCAATGACTACTATGGGGCCATATGGATTCCAACCTCACCTGTGCCAGCGGCAAATCACACAGCTCTAAATAAGCTACCTTCCCCTCAGTGCTCGTAATCACCACTATTCTGTAAGTAAGGAAATGGATTTAACCTTGTAAAAATGCAGATCCCTGATCTCTCCTTGGAGAATTACCCCAGAAATCAAATAGCCAGTAGCCCTTCCTATAGGGAGATGCAGCAGCCTCAGAACTTTTAACACCAAAGTTTAGTTCATTCCATTTATATCAGCAGGTCGTTAACAGTGTTTAGATGCCTCCAATATCCGTGTACTTGATGATCATTTAGCTATAAAGCATCAGTGTCAAACTGGCAGGGTCCCTCATATTTTATAGATCAGAACATAAATACCTAAGCATCCACAGTACAGTTGGAAAATAAAGTAGTCTGCAGTAAACTGCTTCTTTATCCTTTTTAACAACTACCCAACCTCTCAACTCCAGGTCGGATGTTTACACTTCTAGTCTGAGATTCGGCCTTTCAGCCCCTCTAGGTAAGCAACAGTTTATGCAGGGCAACAAATACCCCAATCTACGAATAAAATTCATCTAGAATGAGACAGCTGTAGCTACCGGGCTTTTCCATAATCAAACTACAAATCATATCCTTTTCTAAATCAGAAGTCTGTTATCTTTGGTCTTTGGGCTTGAGACAATGTCTGCAGTTGTTCAGAACACATTAGTCAGATCTTGTCAGCAGTTTGTCAGAGAAAGGTTAAGAATATCGCACCTGAATGAAACCAGACAGTCTTTCACCTTCTCCTCTGCCCCGACTCCTTGAACACCTCAGACTCAGTGCTATGCCCATCTCAGATCATACCACACTTTTGTTTCTTCACCCTATAAAAGGGAACTTTGAAAAACAAATAAAATAGGTACGTACGTCAGCTCCCCACAATGTAGCTGTCACCAGCTTCCCAGATGTATCCATCAGGTGCACATTCCTCTTTGACACCTCCCTGTTGTTAGATTTCACTGTAATTTTAGTGGCTTCTTCATAGCTCTTACAAATTCCAATTACATCTGAAGAAACAGTAACGGTTTAGTTAGAATTACTCAAGGGTCACAAGGCGGGCACATGAGCAGAGACCAAAGAGAAGAATTAATTCAGCGCATGTTTTTAGCTTGTAAGATCTTATCTCCCCTATTCATATCAAAACTGATGGGGAAACTGAATATATTATGGGAGGAATGCTTTTGGTGGAAGAAAGCTCTACTACAGAGCCCATTTTTGCTTTAATTTTGTTGATGAATTCATTAAGATATTCATGAATGCAAATCTCACATTAGAGAAATATCAAGGCATCGTACTATTCCCCAACCCACGCTGCCAAAGGGCTCCCGCCGTGACCCTACAACACTCCCTTGCTGCTCAAGAGCAGGTCTTAGCCAAGGGGTTTCAAAGCAACTATAACATAAAGCAGCAGCCAACTAATGTCCTCACTGGTCTGCATGTTTGGGAAGCAAGAACTAACAGTTCACCTTGTGCTCCCTAACAATGAACCACACTCACCAATACACATCTACCTTTAAAATCCCCAGCTGAATGCCTCTGAATCACATGCATCTTGTGCCTGCAAAACCTGAGAACTCCCGCCCCCACTCAAGCCTCTGATTTTTCCGGAATACTCTGTCCAACAAATTACAGAAAAACAAACCCCCAATACTTCACAAAGCAAGCCAAAACAGTCATGCAACTTGGACTTGGATGCAAGGAATTATGCCAAAATCACTACAGAGATAATTAGATAGTAGAAGAAAGCAAGACCATGGAAGGTATGAAATGCACACGTGCTGAGCAAGGACATTTTTTCCTTCAGCCCTTTTCTGTAGAAAACAATGATCAGAGCACAATAAACAAGTATCATTTGCTGTCTTTAGCTTGAAGCACAAATTTGCAAATAAATCGGTATATATTGTTAGCAGAAAAGGACAAAGACATCCTAACAGTAAAATTACCTGAGGCTTTTTTAATGGCAACCAGCACTGGATAACTTCATTCAAGGGCCCATAAAGCACTGTACACTCACTACCTCCTCAGGGTTCACAACAAAATAACATTTCAAGCCTCACGATTTCCAATTTTGATATTTATACTGACCAACAATTGAGTCTTTGGGCGTGTTCTCCAAGTCAGAGATGGATACAAAATCAAACTGAACAGATGGAAGATGCTGGGCAGCGTCACAGGGCACAACTGAAGTCTCATTAGTGAATGTAATTTCATAGTCATTCTTAACAGCTGTATATTGCTTGTTAGCAGTCTTCAAATTGCCTTTGGTAAAATAATATACCTACAGGAGAAAACAACAAAACAGGGTATTAGCAGAAGTCAGACAGGGAAAATAGACTGTGTTCACCTTTAAAAATCCTTGCTGTGCTTAAGCTCCTCTTTTTAGCTTGTGTCAGTCTATGGACGTACAATGCTACTGTACCTTGTTCAATTCAATGAGTGGAAAGAACTTGTCTGCTTGATCATTGAATGCGGTAGCTCTAATCTCACCCTGCAGGAAAACAGGAGAGCTGGTCAGAACTGAAATTCAGCAGGCAAAAAAATAAATCTTTGCAATGTTCAAGTGGCACCCGTTCTACAGAGTGGTCCGTCACGTTAGCTCCAGGCATGTGAGGGAAAAAAAAAAAAAATAATAATCCCTTTGCATTTGTAGTTAGACCTAGAATGACATTCTACATGTGATTCTCTATTCTCACATTTAATTTTCATTAATGTATCCATAGCTCCAAAATGAAATGCAAGAGAATTACGTACCAGACGTAAACCTCTGAACAGATACACTTAAAGCTGGCATTAACAGTATTCCATTACAGGCAAAAAACCCACGTTTCAAATAGATCACTCTGCTCTACAAGCAAGCGCACAGATGTATTGTGATATCTCCTGCTTATGCAAGATGTCAAGTCCTTAAGTAACAATTAATAACAATTATAGATTCACTAGATATAAATACTACTTTTTAAAAAATGTGAATGCTGACAGCATGCAGAGAAAATATATGGCTGATGATAACATGTTGTAATATTAACCTCACATTTTATACTAAATATAATCTTGCAGAATCTTGTTTGTTTTTGCAACTGAAGGCTGTAATTTGATGAGAGGTTTGGGTGACAAACTGCAAGTTTACTTAGATTAACCAGATACCATTCCCCAAACAAACCACAGGTGAAATTTCCTGGTATTACAATAATTCATATTCCGATTTTCTCATAAAAAGTGAAAGCTTATATTTTGGAGGTGATGGTTCCCTTACGCCTTGTTTTATAATGTGGTATTTAAGCAAAGATGAGACCTTTTTCTCAATGTAAAGGGAACTACAAATCTAATTATGTTGTCAATTTCCATAGACAACTATATTTTGAAACTGCAAGAATTTAGTCACACACTTCAATGAAAAGTAACCAGTAATGCCATATATTTAAGACTTTTCTTTCTGAATAAAAGCTGACGATGTTCAAGTTACTGAATACAGGAGTACGAATTTCAGCCATAATATAATACCATTTTTTACAACATACTTTATTTCCTCTGCTCTGTCTTTATGAAGTGTTCATCAGTATCTGGCATACATGATATTTTTCTCAACATAACACTTACACTTTCATCAACCAGCTCTATAGAGAAGAGCTTTCCTTCACCACGGGAGTTGCTCCACGTGCGGATCTGACCCTTTTGGGTAACGCGGGCACAAATGGTCCACCTGAAAATGTGCAAGAAATTACTATTCTATGCCCCCTTTTTTTTTTTTTTAAGAAGACATCCAAGTTCCAAAGGCTTGTAAATTTAATGTCACAATTTAAAAGCTAGGAATTTTCCACTGAACCTTAGCAATACTACCTGCCTTTCTGCAGCTTTCTATTTTAATGGCCTAGACCATTAAAAATGAGGTTATATAGAAAGCAGCAACAAAGCCGGACATAAAATATCCAATAGATATAATAGTGAACAATCCTTCGGCATAGAAGTAGGCCTCGTATTTTACTCTTCTCAGGTACATTTCCCTATATAGCAGTTTGCCAGTACTGAAAAGCCATTTTAGAACTCAAGAGCCCAATTAGAGGTTTTATATTTAACATGGGTAAGCAAATCAGCTTGCATAACTTAAAAACATTATTCACAAAAATTACATCCTCATGCTTTTAAACAGAAGCTGAAGTCAACAGCTTACTTAGTTGTTTTAGTATTAAGTTACCAAAAAAAAAGGATTTTATTTTCCAGTAAAAAATTAAAACCCCATCAAATTCAAAAGATTATCAAATTGTTGATAAAATTAACAACAAACAAAAAAAACCCAAAACACACGATGATTGCCACCACAAAAAAACCCACCATGCCTCTAAGGCTGTTTTGTTTGGTTNAATTCAAAAGATTATCAAATTGTTGATAAAATTAACAACAAACAAACAAAAAAAACCCAAAACACATGATGATTGCCACCACAAGAAACCCACCATGCCTCTAGGGCCCTTTGGTTTGAAGCTGGCTGATGAAATCAAGAAAACTTAATAAAGAATGATTTGCCAGAGGGTCATACATGAGAAAGCAAAAATAGGCAATTGCTCCTTTGCACTTGTAACATTTAAATACCTATAAAAAATAACTTACTTAGACTGGTAAGGGTTCAAGCTGGCAATTGGCACTACTTTGGACTGGGACCCACATGGTGTCTTCACTGAGGTGGGAGCACTTGGTTTCCCAAACTGCTTGGAAGGAGCATGGTACTTTGGAGCAGTGGGACCTTCCAAAAACATAACAGAGGACAAAATTTCAAAGGGGAAGGGAAGAAACAGCACACATCCAAAAAATCAGTTAAAATCTGGAACTACATTGGGCACCACAGTTCAACTGTAGAATTTTTCCTGCTATGCAATGGGAAGCTGTATAGACTCCAAGGTCATACTTAACTGTGGATAGGCACTTAAAGCTCCACTCACTCCGCTATGATGGCACCATATTGAGTTTCTATAAACTATTTGTTCAAGCACTTCTGCTTTGGGGCACAAGTGTTTTCTAGGCTGGAAACTTTTGCAGAATACTTGGATTTTTACAGCACTTACAGCGGAAAAGGAGATGTCTCCAGGATCAAGCAGCTGAACACAATTTAAGCGGCCAACAGTTGGTTAGCTGTGACCTGAGCTAAAACACTATACATCAAGCTTTGGATCTACAGCATTTAGGGAAATAATTAAGGAAATCAAACTGTTTCTTTACATACAACACTACTGCTAATTCTATACATGAATAAGACTAATGTTTAAATGTAGAATTTTAAGTCACATTTAAGAAAAGCTCATTTTCTGCTGTAGCAAACAAACCCTATTATTTCAAAATATTTCTTAAATGGTAAAGAACACAGATAGGTTAAAACCTCATTGAAAGTCAGGACTTGGATAGTTTTTTTGCTTTAAAAATAAGTCTACAGAGTGACGTTTACATTGACTGACTTTTTCAGTATCTCACCATTGAAAAACTTCATCAAAAATTGTATTTATAGATGTACTCTCAAATTAATTTCTGTCCTGTAGCACCTGAGCTGTTTGGCCTCAATATCTCAACATTGATAACACACCTTTTGGTCAGCTCCAAACTGCAGCCTACTTGAGCATCCAAAGAGCAGAGTTTCAAAAATGCAAAATTGCGTCAGACTAGATGTTCAGCTTGCATAGCTTCGCAAGAGAGTCTTTTTTACCAAAGTCCCTTCCTACTTCCCTCCCACTTGGCAGGGGAACGTTTTTTTTAAGTCATAAAATAATCTCTTATAACAATTCATCTCTTCAAGCTATGGGTTAGTCTTCAATACATTGTTTCTCTTCCAGCACCGGTACAGAAAGGAACTATTTTAAACCAAAACTGCAGTTTTTCACTGCACCAAGCAAATTCCAAAAGCCCTGCCCAGAAATACTCTTACCTGCTACTGATACATTTCCATTCGGCTGCTGTGGTTTGCTGGGTGCAGCGTTTGCTGCTGGAGCTGAAGAGCGTTGCTGCCCCTGCCCTGATAATCAAAGGGAAAGAGACCATTTAGTAGAGAGCACAATAATTGAGACTACCCTTAGACCTTTCTATTCCAAAATAGGGCTAGCATGAAAACAAAATATTAACCCTGTGAATGCACACTAAAATTCAGGAGACAGCAGTAGTAAGTTATCTAATGCACAATATTAACATGGAGAAATATCAGCCAAATCCTTCCTTAAGCAACTACTTTCTATCTTGGAAAGATTCACGTTTGACAGTTATTTAAGAGGACAGCACTGAAGTAATCCTGACAACTTCACCGTTTTTAAAGACTTCTGTTGCTCTGACAGGTAGTTTTGACTACTGCCACCTAAACGCTAAGATAAAAACTGTAGCAGAAATATCTCTTAAAATTCAGAGAACACTAAAAAAGCACTGGCTGAAGTCAAATATGAAGTTAACCCTCAACAAGATGCTTGTAATGTTTCATTTCTAGTATAGTTAGCATTGGGATGATGGGCTCGTCTCTGCATTCACCACAGTCCATCTCAGGATATGATGGATGTGCACAGAGAAGGGATAACACCACAGTAGGTGCACACCTGTGGATTTCTGTGAATTCCAAGACTTTTAGTAACCCTACATCAATGAGTTATGTGAAGGCAGTGTGACTACACTGAGGTATTGAACTACAGTCCAAATACCTGGATTTTAAGAAAATAAGTATTTTCCTTTCATACTTTGCCAGGAGCTCAGTAAACATCCAACATTTTTGTCTTTCTGGATGCAGCTCTCTCTTAAGCTATGAATTTGCAGAAGGTCTCAGGCCTGAACAAAGACCTGCTGACTTGGCATAAGGGAAGAAAAATAGTGCCAAAGAGGGGAAGAAAAAGATTAGACCAAACCCCTAAATATCGCAGGGAACAAAAGCATCAAATCCCAGAATAGAATGGCAGGAGAAGGTGGCACAGAAGTGTGTTAAGGAAACTTGAGCAATACAAGGTGTCCCTGCTGCATGAGTGCCACCCAGTAGACTGAGGAGGTAACAGTGACCCTCTGGTTATTTTTAATCCAAAACAAGGTCTTCACACAAAACCAACATGCTCCTCTAATTTGCCGCAGTAAAGTCACAACGGGAACTGATGGCAGCAGTCTCCCTGGCAACAGTGTGACGTCAAACACTAATGTGTATTTTCTGCAGAATCCGCTAGATGGAGGAGTCTGGTCTCACCCTTGCTCACCTGCCTCTGATGCAGAGACCACCCGGTCAGGGTCACTCCTCAACACCCCAAATCCACTTTGTATAAGAGACTGTTGAGAGAAAATGTTTGGAAAGGGACAGAATATACGAGACTAAAAGAACAGGAATGTGTGTATAAAACAGTAACAGATTTCCCTCACTACTTTTGTCCCAAATCATTTTCACTAGGATTTTTAAATAGGTAAATATGGATTTGTGTAACAAATTCATATTTTAATGCTTGTCTACCCACAGTCTGGCATTTCTGAAGATATTAAGAATATATTAACATATCTATGAATGTGTTTAAGTAGTAGAAACTCCAGTTTTCTTGCCTGAAGAGTTTAGATGCTCTTAATTTTTTTTTTGGGGTGGCTGATGGCCCACAGATCACTTATAAACCTCAGAAAGTTGACTCATGTGCTTTCAGTTGTTAAAAAAATAAGCTGAAAAAGCATTATTTGAAACATCTAGTAATATTTGTTTTGTATGTCAAGTTACTCAGCTCCAAACCTTTGGCAAAAGCCAGTCATTTAGTCCCTTTTAACCTACCAGCAGTCTAACAATAATCCCGTAGTTCCAACAATTTATTATCAACAGGTTTGCCTCAGTGCTTGGTGACAGAAGAGCTGTCCCAGCACTGAGTGGCAGCACACACGGAAGAGAAGAAAAATGCAGTTTGAAAGAACAGACACCAAAAGATGACAGCAGGAAGGGGAGAAAGGAAGATGACAAGTGAATGGACAAATATACCGAACATTTCAACACGGAAGGATTAATGGTAGAAGTTAAACATAAATAACAAGCAACTGTTGCAGTAAAAATAAATTCCAACAGAGTAATTTGAATCAGATGAATGACATTAATAACATTATCTTATTTTCTACTGAGAACTGCTCAATCTTAATTTTCAATACTACTGTGAAACACTGCCCAATAAGTTTTTATGGTATATATTAAGACCAAGTCTCTGCCTCCCTTCTTCAACAGATTAGTTTTTGGCTGCTTTACAATTGAGCAGTAAATGCTGAACTTCTCACTCCTTGGGTCCTACTGTGATATTATAGTCTAGAAGAGAATATTCTATATTCCTAGGTTTAGCAATATGAGATCTGAACTTAGAATAAGCCTAAAAATAAGACTTATTTTTTTTTTTTTTTAAATCTGAAGTTCATTCAGCAAAACAACAAAATGATCTTATGATATTCATTCAGCACTAGCTCACCTATCCTCAAAATATCACCTGTCAATATGTAAAAGAACTTAAAGAATTTGTAATTTTAAATAACCCTCTGCCATTATATAAAAACCTTTATGACAAAAGAAGCAACCTTGCAGAACAGAAAGGTATGATTTGGACATACCTCATCTAAGCTATTACTTCTGTAACTGGGACCTTACTTAATACCAAATCAAAGGTTATGAAGTCTACAGAATAATGTCAGTGTTAAAATGCAGCATACAGCACACATCAAACTCAATCTTACTTATCTAATTCAAGAGTGCACTTACTGTGATCATGCACCTGCAACAGTGCCAACCCCAAATAATATGTAAATTTAAGGACTTCAGTGCCAAGAACTTTTGCGAGTCTAAACTATGAAGTCTGGTAAGCACTTCTGGTAAAATGATGTAAAGATTATGGCCATTTAAAACTCATATAGTTTCTTTATCACCTATCAAAGCTATAGGCTTAAAAATGTAAAATCCATGCAAAGAATAACAACAATAATTTACAAAGACAGTTTATCAAAGTCATAGTAATTTTGGCAAAAATTTATACTTCAATATATATTCGCAAATCAGTTTAAGATCAGATATTCCAACTTGTTTCTAAGCAACAATGAGAACTGAAAGACACTATAGGCTGCAAGAAGTTTGCTATTGTATCACATAAGCAAAGGAAATGGAAGAGACAGAACTGTCTGCTCAATAGCTTCACTGAAAAAGCTTGGTCTCTACAGCAACTGAGAGATTAAACCATAAAATCAGAGATGTCAACACATTTTTTAAACAGCAATTAGCTAAGTAACTATCACAGGAACAATGGCTTCTTTAGGCTCATTTAACAAACGCCCCTCTAATTCCCCAGAAAGGGAAGTTAATGAAGAAAGATGGCTTTGCCTTTGCAACAGTGAAATTTCTACTTCAGTTAGTAAAGTAGATTTCTAAGCAGAACAGTAGCATACCTATCACTGTCCAAAATATCCTCCAGAAAACTGTTAGCAGTGCATGGTCCCTTAGTACTGAAAATATATTTACTCTCTTTGACCAAAACCAGACATTCCTCTATAAAAAGCTATTTTGCTGATTAGTTTCAGCTATTACTTGTATCTATGTCAATAACGGAGCCATTCAAATATATTTAAATGCTACTTATCCTCTTTTTTTTTTTTAGAAGTAGAACTAGAAAAAAAAACAGAACATATTTCACAATTTTGGCTCAACTTTTGAACATCTGAGGTAAAAATATACACTCATCTGGAAAATTATTGCCCTGGGAATAGTTCAGCAATGAAAATAAAGAACACAGTTATGCACCATAATAAAAACAAGAGACTCACAGTAGGTTAGTTAATGTCAACCCAGATCTGCATTTTTTTTTCAGACAGCAGAGTAGTAACAGGTGCTTAAAAAAGTGTGTATATTGGTTGTGTTTTTGTATCTGTATCTCACCGTGTACTTTGAGCAATCTAGTTTTAGTGCTTCTTGAACTCAACATTCCCGCAGAGGATGTACCATTATGTTTAATAGCCTTTAATGGATTTTTCCTTCACGGCTAATTGCTTTTTGAATCTGTGCCAATTTTTTGGCACCCACATCATGTGGCATCAAGTTCCATAATTCAGCTCCGCACTGTTTTGGGGGCGTGGTACAGCCTTTGTTTTAAAACCACTGCCTGATAATGTAAGAATTAAAGAGCATAAAATGAACACAGAAGAGGAGACTCATCACTCTTTACTCATCCCCTCCAAGCCATCTTATAGTTTCATAGATCATTATTACATCTTCCTTCTTTTGTTTTCTTTACAGATCAAAGATCTTAGTCCCTTTGGCTATTCATTATGAGAAGATACAAAGCAGCTTCTGCATACTGCTGGAAGTCTAGGTAGACACCAATGTATGATAAGTATGAATAATAAAAAGCTCTCAATGTTATCACAAATAGAGACACTTCCCAGTATCAGAGTGGCTGAAAATTCAACCATGGCTAAGATTTTACAACAATACAAAGTCTATTTTTTGTTAAGGACATAGGAAGGATTTTCAAGCTCTGGACAGCATTGCTGCAGGCATAAGAAAACTCAACATGTCACCCTGCTTGTTGTTAAGCAAAAACAGGCACCTGGAAAACTACTTTAAGTCTCTTCAGACAAGGTATTTCTCTAAAGCAATTACCTACCTTCATTGTATGGCACTGGATTGCCAATATTCCCACCAACCATATCTGCAGTTTTCAGGACATCCACATCCATCAGAATAACCACTCTCCTACAAACACACAGCAGACAGTGATAAAGACTTTCATTTCCTTCACATGTCTTAACATATTGTGAATATCCTTTGCATGCAAGTAAAAAACAGCCACTAGGGGCAGATACTTTGGAGACAAGACCTGGAAATAAAAAATTCTCCACTATTAGTTTAACCCACTCACAAGGTACAGGTAGGCTGAAAATAATATAATATTTCAAAGGCAGAAGATGACAAGCTGAATGGGCACACAGTGGCTTAAAAGAACACTGCCAGATACTACAGGAGAGGATACATTCCCTGATTCAGGGAAAATTGTATTCCTTATGCAGATACATTGAATAAAAAAGTTAGAACCTCTGTTACCATTCTTCAAGATATTTGCACAGTTTAGATCATGACTTCTCCCAAATCACTCGTTAGCTTACAATATTCTAGCACTTTCTTCTCTCAGTTTCATAAAACAAAGACCAAAGACTAAGTAACAAAACTCCATTTCTTTCCTATAGCAGTTCATTTTAAATGAGTTTTAGTAAACCTCAGTATAATTCTGTATATTGTTGCTGTTTGCTTCAGACTTCTGTATTAAATACAGCTGCTCTGAAATCACATCCACCACTTTTTACTATTGCTAATGTTTGTGCTGTGCATTTTCCCTCCAGCACACTCAAGCCCAATTATTTATGGACAGTCTAAAGAAAAGCACTTGGCCTCTGCTTAGTCACATAGGATGGAGTACACTAACATTACTGCAACTAAAACATGAATACCTTCCATCTTTCAGACTGTTGACAATGAATCTGTTAACTTGGCAGATACAATGAGCTGCTAAACGTTCCTCTTCCACAAGAGAGTTGAGCTGTGTTGCCAG